>WURS02192127.1:0-20573 GCA_011762765.2 Rhinocypha anisoptera
TTCCATTTGAGCTACCACGTCATTTCAATTTTCCCGTGAAAATACTTAGTGTGTATTTGGCAACACAGTTGCTCTTTCCACACCATTGTAGGAGGGTAGGGTAGGAACTCGGGCAAAGAAAGGAATAGGACATCAGCACCTCGAAAGACACCCGCGCGCACACACACACACACACACACACTCACACTCGCAAACATAGTAACACATAATGGACGACACATGACGTAGGAATATGGCGGCTAGCGCCTCAATAATATATATATATATGAGAAAAATACGCCGTAGGCGGTAAATATATAAAATGGGATAGGAATTTGGATAGAGGATAGGAAAACATATAAAGACGAACACAAGGGATTAGTATTTTGCGCGGAAATATATATATATCTCTCTAGCATCACTCACCCACATCCCTCTCTCTCTCTCCCTTACCTATCCCTGCCGTATCGAGCGATCATTCCTGATGAGTGAGATTTGAGGAGGGATGGAAGTTGGGTGAGGAGAGGACGATAAAAGGGTAAAGGTTTCGGGAGGGTGGCTGGAGGAACGAGAAGGTGAGGGGGAATGGAATTAAAGGGAATGGAATGGGGGGGGAATGGTCAGGGTGGGGATGGAGAAGCGAGTACAGAGTTCGCGGGATGGACATGAAAGAGACGAGGGAGGGGGGGTGGGAATCTTGTCGACAATGAGACTCCGAAGAGCTGCGCACAAGCGGAGGGGAGAGTGCAATGATCTCGGTCTGGCAACTGACGGGTTGGAATAGCGGTGTGTCGCCCCCAGATTATTGATGCAAAAGAAACATGCACTCCGCTTCAAAGCATGCTCACCGTGTAGCACATCAAACACAATGCATCCAAGAGATATTTATAACTATTTTAAGGATACTGCAGTCACGAAAAACTTTAATTATTTGGTAAAAATTTAATTTTTTTTAAGTTACAAGAAGTAATTTCTATTACCTACATTAAAAAGCTCTAATTGTAATTAGCAATTTGCGTCATAATTATTAATAATTAACAGTTTCCTGGTTCGCTTTTGCAGCAACTAGAAGCGGAGTGGTTGGAGTAATTAAGCTTGTGCACCAATAGTAATGACTGAATTCAATTCAATTAATTATTCACCGGGTATTCAACAAAGCATTTCATTTTAAATATCACTTTCGGTTAAACTATTTAAAAGAAGACTGCGAAAATGGCTGTCACACGCATGTCTACTATTACGTTTATATTTCACAAATATCCCGCGTAAAAATTTTTGGCCGAATAAAAATCCCGCGTAAAAAAAATCCCCGAAAAAAATCCTGGGCCGAATTAATGTTTCAATTAAGTTCTCCTCAAACTTAGATAATGGGACTTCACATGTAGAACTGCGCCCAATGTGCGAATTTGACATATAAGAGTCCAATTGCCGAAGTTTGAGTCGAACTTCATCAAAACCAATTTGACTCAAGTTATCCCCCCACTAGAAATTTTTTTTCACGCGGGAGATGATGTGTCAGAGCAGTGTTTCCCAAGTTTTTTTCAAGCCACTGTCCGCCTTGACCTTATACGGTTAAGGCTCGGACAGAACCTTCCCTTCCGCGGCCCTGATTCTTTTCGGCACCATAGAAGAAAGCCCCCCCGCCCAGGGGGTTGGTAGCGCCCACTTTGGCTTACACTGCTATGCGTAGAGGTTATTGATCACATAGGATATACCTTCATGCTTCTATTCTAAGTTTCAAAATCACTACTGAGCATGTCTGAAAATACCTTTCAACATAGGCCAATTATAGGAGGAAATGATTAGACTATGGGTATCGAGTTGAATGAACTGTCGGGATAGTTGTTCCATTAAACCCGAAATAAATAAAACGGTCGAGCACAGTGAGGAGAGAGGAAAAATTTTAAGAACAAATTGGGAGACCTTATATGCTTCCCCTTCCCAGTGATGTGCCTCTTCGCATTAAAGTAGTATTAGAAAAATCAAGGATACCAATAATCGCAGGATAGGTAGTGGTGTTAGACGGGTAAAGGCAGAGAGGCAATGCGTCTGACTGAGACGAAAAATTCACCATCATGGACTATTTATCAAGAGGATTATTATTTTTTTAGCAGCATTCCAAGCTAATCTGTCACCGTCCAATTTCTTCATTTTTTCGTGATTCATAACGGACTTTTTTTAAATCACATCTATGTCATACTGTGTTATCCTTGGCCTACCTCTGCAATGCAGAATCATTAGCATGAACCAGACTAAAATAGTAAGCAGAGGAAGAAAGAGAGTAGAAGATACGAGGACCCTGAATAGAACGAGATGTAACTAACTCTTGGTCACCGATCTGAAACTGGTTACCGGGAAGGATTTTATTTTATATTTGATTTTAGAAAGAATGAGTATTCCGACTCTGTTGCATGTATTATCAACAATATGGGAGCGAATTTGATAACGGAGTTAAATATTCAATTCTAATAACTTTACAGCTTACGAAATATCTAAAATAATTATTTCAACCATCCTACTTTCAACGATCATTTCAAGTTAGCTTTATGACATTTTTGTGCGAGATCACATATGTAAATTGATTCTAAAAGTTTTTCCGATGAGATAAAATTTTAAACTAAGGTACAGAGTAAATTATTACACTCGGGTGAACAAATACAGCGTTAATTTATTCAAAATAGAGAGGAATTATGTGAACACCATTAAACCTGAAGGAAATAACTTTAATGAAAAAATAAAATTGTAATCAATATATACGTATACCAACGCAATTTAATACACGACACGAGAGAATATTTTAACAAACAGTAAAAAAATCTTTGTAGAGCGAAATGTTTCTCAACGTTTTTATCTATAACTAGTGATGGCAGGTTTTTAAGACGACATTCAATTAACAGTGTTAATACTATATAAACATTAAAAAATATATATAATGAAATGTGGTTCTGTGTTACTCGATGACTTGATCTGTAAAGGTAAATTCTTGTGTATCGCTGAGATGCCAAACCGAAAAATTACCACAATCGAAAACTAAACTTTGAAAGAAGAGTTGATGGGAAAAAAATACAGAGGGCAGGAACATTATTCGGAACGAGTGGTGGGGATATCTTGGTGGAATGAATTAAAACCACGGCATTGGAAGCAGAGAGAGGAAAAAAAAGAGAGAGAGACATGCACGAAGCAAAGGAGATGAAAGTGAAAGGCACGGGAAAAATCTGGCAAATGGTGAATTTTTTAATAGCCATCACAATTTGAAAAGGTACATTTCATGGAAAACGAACAACTATTTTCGACTTTCAAAACGGACGCAAAAAGGGCCTCTGCTAACAAAACACTTTTGTGAAGTGGCCCATAACTTCTGAAATAACACCTCGCGTAAAAACCCGTTCGATGAATTTTACTAGATAAGCCTGAAGACGGACGTGGCCCATACTACGAGTATTTATAAATCCTGTAAAGCGCTACTCGACGAGAGAGTTTGGCTTTTAAATGAAAGCAAGTTAACAAGCAGTTCAAATAAAATTTTGAATATCAAATTTTCATGGCTAAATGTTTGTCTGACGATGTATTTTTCAGCTCTATATGCTATCTTCCACCATTCCGTCTAAAACGCCTATTTTTTCCTCTATCCCTACTCCGCTTTCCTGGAATTTTACCCTTTCGTCAACCTCAACATGAAATGCAAACCTCGAGGCATTCCTCCCTTCCACTATTCGTGTCTTCTACGAAATTCATCGAACAGCTTCCTCTCCTGGCCATGCTTTTCAGCTCATCTAAGCTTTATATAGAGACACACCATGTTTATAATCAGACACACCATGTTTATTTTCGTCACTCATTTGTAACACCTCTCTCTCTCATACGAGTATCAAAGGTCTTGGGTAAAAATCATGCCAAATGATTGGTGAATAGCTGAAAATTTAATCCTCAATTGGCCTTATATCTTAGCTTGACTATAACATAAAAATATGGCCAACCTGATTGCATTGTTCAAAAGATCATGTGAGTACGCAAGGAAATAAATCAGAACATGTTCTATTTTTCCTTACATAAACTAGTCATTCAGGGAGATATCATTTACCATAAGATATTTCAAGTGATCCTTCACCGAGTAAAGTGGCCTTCAGAGAAGAACTTGCACTATATGTTGATCTAAGCACAACAAAAAGACTATCATACTCTCAACATTACTGTAAATGAATTTAAATTTTTTCCTCTCTTACTGTTGATGGAATTTCAAAGGTTACCAATAGAATGAATTTACTGATCTCTCAATGAGGATTAGGGTGTTCCTCTCATTTATGATAGCATTTCCCTATATTGTTATTTAGAAATTAAAGATTTTTTTGCAATTCGCTAATAACAGCAACATAAGGAATCATGAAGAGTATTTTCAAAAATAGGTGATTTATGAATATGTTTATGAAAGAATTCTATGTCTGTGAGGTTTCATCCACAAAGACTTTTCAATATTTGGATCCATGTTAAAGTACTTTGGTCACAATTTATCAAATCAATTTATAAAAGGAAAGCCTGTAAAATTTGGCTATAAAACTTGGATTCTTAGAAGTTCTTTTGGGTAATTCCTGTGCCTTTGATGCGTACTGTGGAAAAAATCATAACAATCACTAACAACACAAATTTCCTGTTTGTACCGGAGTCATGTTTGACATGTTGAACCTTAATGGTATGCCTCAGAGCAATAGGAAATTTTAGATAATACTGAGAATAACGTTGAGGAAGAAACCCATAGGCAATATAACAGGTGATCTATGTGTTCCTACGGGTACATAATTGGCCTATTATGTCTTCAAATTACATGATCAGAAAGAAAAGAGGAACCTACAACTAGAGTTTTGATAATAATAATGAAATAATATAGTATTTACCTGATTATATGAAGACTCAAATGTAAGATGACCCCACTTTTCTCTAAGACTAAATTGGAAAAAAAATCCTCATTTTATGATAAATATGGTGTTACAAAAATTTATAATAAGGGTTTGATTACCCTATTTACCAAATTACAGTAGAATCTTGATTTTACACAACACATAGGGACCGGAATTGTCAGTGTTTTATAAAATCAAATTTTGTAAAATCATGATAAAGCATATTTTTGATAAATGTGCTAAGAACTTGTGATGCATCATAATGAAATACTAGCATACTCTTGGCCATTATAACTATTGTTACTACAAACCGATGAATACATTTTTCATTAATATTTTATTTTTACAAATATTCAGTAATTGCAAATAAAACTACTTTAATTTTCACTCAGCCCAGTCTGAATCTGCGAAGTATTATCCATACTTTGTAATGCTCTGGCAAAACTCCATGTCCAGAGTCAATTTTTATCTCATCATGATGTATCTGTTGCTGAAAAATATTTATAATGCATGCTGACATTCTAAAGGTGAAATCCTAACATATAGAAATAGTGAATAGAAATATCGTAACATGTACATACATAAAATTTTTTCTCATAGAATAGCACCTGCCTGGTGAGAAAGTTGCCAATTCTTCCATTTCAATGAGGAAGATTTGTTGTTTTCATAAAAGTTTGTATTTTAACCCTTTTTCGCCAAACGACCAGGCCTTCAGAATCATCCCCCCAGTACAGACAACCTTTTATTGGTCACTTTTCCCTTTGTTTTGTTGCACTTTAATTTGTAGCTATTGAATTATGAAGTAGTGTATGGAATTACTTTAAATTTAATTAAAGACTGACATTCAAAAGATTCTTCTGGATTTTGCTTAAGTTTCATTTAGTTATGTTGATTTGTTTCAGAAAACTGAATTAATACTTCCGCTGGGAACCTTAACAACCTTATGTGAAATCGTAGTCAAAGTTACATAGGTAATTTCAAATAGCAACACCATAATTCTTTAAAAAAAAAATCACCAAGGGCCGCAACATCAGGTGTGTAAAATAAAAGTTTTCATAAAAACATGATTCTACTGTATAAGACGACCCTACATTTTTCTGAGGCTAGATTCGGAAAAAATCCTCATCATATATTCTGGTAAATACAGTATATTTTAAAGTGGAAAGGTAAAAATGCCTGTCCTAGTCTCATAATTTATCTTTTATTGGACCACATGCCCATGTAAAATGATCATAAAAGGATGACAAGCCAATAATTAGCCTTTGACAGCCAGAAGCATATTTTCTGCTTACAGTATAGGCATGGGTGGTGTAGATATAAATAATAAATACATCATCTTGATTAGAAAAGCTGTAAAACAAAAAAGTACTGTTGGGTCTCTAATGTGTGGTCTACATAATACTGCCAACAATCGAAAAAAATACCTTCACAATATTTCATCACAGCAGCATCATATAAAGTTATCTAATAGACACCAGAATATCTACATGCAATAATAGATGCCAAAGCAGTAGTATATAGAGTTGAGCAATCACTATTCAGAAAAAGTAGAAAAACAATAAAAATGTTGTGTCTGACATATGAAAACTAGATGATCCTCTAAATTGTAAGAAAACGTTGTTTGTAAATAGGTTGTTTTGAAAAACACCATATACCTCCCTAATTTCCTCACTTGGAGATGGCATTTTAAAAAAAATATTTTATAATAAATGCCTTTGATTAATTTTTTATATTGTTTTATTTAGACTTTTTCTAACCAAAGAATGAATTTAAAATGGTTTTCCCATGGAATTGGCAGTTAACTCTGACAAGTTACTGGTTTAAAATCTGCATTGTCATTTCAAAAATGTTTATCCTAATCTAATAAAAAAAAATTCAATGTTGCTGGTTTTAAAAATTACATAAATCAAAAAAAACTCTTCTTGACTATTCACTGCCAGTTCTCTAACACCATTGGCTCTTTCCCAAATAGGTGACACAAATGAAATAATCTCGGAAAAAATAAGACTGAAATGCTTCTATTGAGAATATAGAAAAAATAACATTTTGATAATTATTATGTCAGAGCATATATATTAGGTTGGCTACTCACCAGCAGGGCAGAATCGGCCTTCAGGACCATCAAATACTGCAAGGTTATTCTTAACAGGTACTGTGTCATCAATCAGAGTGAGGTGAGCAGGCTGATCACCTTCATGGTTGGTCCCAGTCAGAGCAACAGACGTAAGTAAATCAAAACTTATCTTTCCATCAGGTTTTGGATAATCAATTGGTTTACATTCAGATGCAGGTTTCAGTCTCTTAGCATCAGCACCTAAAACAACAGAAAACAATCTTTTATGTACGTTTAATTGAGTACAATAGTATTACCTTATTTTTATGTGATACGAGGTTTGTCCAGAAAGTAATGTCACTGATTTTCTGCCACCAACAAGATACACTGGAGGATACAGTTTTGGGACAAAACAGTTATTTGGGTATCAGTTACACAATGTAATGTAAATGTGAAAAGCCCTTGTCCATCAGTCAAGGAGCTAAATGGGCAGGTGATATGCAAGTGCTGCACAATCAAGTTTTGTGTGAAACTACCCCCAGGTAAAACCAGCTTCAAGGGAAAGCATTTTGTTACCATGGGCAACATCCAAACATAAAAAAGACTTTGTAGGTTTCCATTGACATATAAGCATACCACACTAATGAGACTCACTGGCGAAAGTGTATTTGCATCGATGCCCCCAGTGTGCTATTTTGAAGAATTTTAAGTATTTTAATCCATATATTCTATTTCTTTAAACGATTGTAGTCCCTGTACATGGTGCTGCCACGAAGCTAGCTATTAATAAAATTCTGCAATATTTTCTGGACAAACCCTGTACATCATGATAACCAAGTAAGACCGAATAGCAACAAGATTGATATATATGTCAATTTTAAGCTAATAATGAATCGCTGACAAAACATGATGACAATTATGAAAGAGCTTTTTAAAGGATAACTTAGATATGACAAAAATATATACTCTCATTAGCATCGTTATAGTAATCAGCTATAAGATTGGCTCTGATTGACCTCATGATATAATATTTTTTATTATATTTTAAATAAAATGAATACAGTTGGGGATCCTCATACTGTTTCTTTGTCAGTGTGATGACAGTAGCAGAAGCAGCACTCCAAAGTCATCTAAAATGCAGCTCACTTCTGCCTGCCACAAACTATGACTACACCTAATATTGCTGCTAATGATAGCTAGATGTCACAAAGCACATCATAACTACCTAGTATGCCTGCGACGCTGGATTCTGCATGCTTGTACACACAATTAAAAAGTCCCATTGTTAATAACAATGTGATGCAAATCTTTAATATAAATTAGGCTTACTCTTAGACTCATCTATGTATTCTAATTCTTTGTAATGGGTTTAGTTCATTGATGAGGAGTTAACAGTTATAATACATAATTAATTACCTCCATGACTTAATGTCCATGGTTCCATTCCTCTCCCTAGCATATAGAAGATTCCAGTATATAAGAGTCCTCCATATAATCCAAGAGCATTATGAAATGAAGGACGTACATTCCTCACACTTTTTAGCTCTGACCAAACCCAACTTTGTCGGATTTTTTCTTCATATGATTTAGGTTCCAAACCTGAAAAAATAAAAAAATGATAATAGATAATTAACTACAGAAAAATTTTAAATAAATTTTTACAATTTATTTTTACAAACATTTCCACAATAACAATAAATCATAATAATGAATTTAGAAATTGAAACTTTCCAAAAAAATAATCTTTATTACTGCCTGGGTTTCAATCTTACTTCATCATCATCAGGTAAGGATGACGAAACCTTGATAGTAATAAAGATCATTTTGTAGATAACCGCACATTTCTATATTCATTATGATAAAATTCCACCATATTACACCTGATACTTTACTGTTTGTTAAATCATAATAGTTTACCATTACAAAAAACTTGTTTAGTAGAGTCATCTTTCATAAAAAAGATTCTCAGGAAATTCCTCCATTGATTAGTAGGTATGTTCATTTCTTCATACACTGATACAAATTTAAAAATGGTTAATAAACATTATTACATCAAAGACAAATTAAATACATAGATTATCATCATTAGTATCTCAATTTGAAAATTGGTTTACTGCAGCCTTCCATCCAGGATCAATTCTCCTACCTCTTGGTAGTTCTTTATTTGGTTGGGAGTTGGCCACGGTTCTTTTATTTGGTATCTCCTATTTTTTGTCCTAAAAGTTTGTCCCTCGGCCTTCCCTTCTATTATATTCTTCATTAATTCATTATAACTCAGAGTGTCTTCAATCCATATGGTTCTTCTTTTTCTTGCCATACTAAGAATTGACCTGTCTTCTTCCACTCTTTTGAACACTTTCTTTCCTAACTCTTGTCTCTGATCCAAAGAGCACCATGCTGCATATTAACATTTTCACATATTGCTTCCTTGTTTGTAGTGACATCTTCCTTGAGAACAGCACTTGCCTCTTCAACATGAAGCCTTCTTAGCTGGCTGTTGAACTTTTTCTGTCCTATGTCATGTTTACCTGGTATTAATAGGTCCCTATGCTAATCTCACCTATGCTAATATGTTGTAGGTAAAAAAAAATTGAGTTTTGCACAAATGGGATTTTCAAAATTAATGTTGAATGTTGATTAGAAAATTTTTGCTATAAGGATATGACATGATCAAACTTAATATGTACAATTTCTTCCAATAATTTACATGTAAGTGATGCAAGGGAAATGGGTCTACAAAGATTTGGATCTTCTGGATGGTTCTTCTTGAAAATAGATGTGACAGTAATTCTCTAGTCACTTGGAACTTTGATGTCCTTGAAAAGTTCATAAAAATTGATGCGAGGCAAAAAATTGACACAATACTGACAGCTAATTTCTTCATTATGCTGGATGGTGTGTTTTCTGCTCCTGGAGCTTAGACATTTCTAAATAATTTACTAGTAACATATTCAACAAAATTTACATTAGGCAATGTAGAAGATTTGTTGGCAAGCAAGTAATTCTTGCTAAATTCTCTTATAAAAACTCTGAAAGAACCTATTCAAACTTGCTTTTCCCTTGCTGCTAATGTGAATAATACCAACAGAATCTCACATATTAATATTCTCATATTGTACTCCTTCAACACTTTTCTGACTTTTTTAATGGTTGTCTGTAGGTCTTCATGTTCCCCTCCTATAATTGCAATATTAGCTGCAAAATATAGCTTGTTAATTGCTTCTTCGTTCTCTGATTCCTCTGATACCCTCTACTGTATTTCCTTACAGAGGTTCTTCCAAGTAATATTGCACAGTCCCAGTAAGAAGTCACACCCTTGTTTAACCTTTAAATGACGACATTTAAATTTCCATGGTGTGGTCTCCTGGATGGAGTTTCTCTGAGAATTTAATTCTGCTTTGCACACTTTTATGTTTTAGCCTGTATCTTTTGTGTTTTTAAAGACATTTATGAAAGGTAAAAATTATTATGAAGTACATATATTGTTGTATTATAATTTTGTTTTATTTACTATTGTTACAAATTTTTAAAACTATGCTAAGGTACAAAAAAATCCTTTTCACTGAAAATTTCATATTGTATTAAATATTACAGCCTTCTGAATATTATCTTTCACTTATTACTTACTCTAAATTAGTTTTTGCGAGAAATATTTTAAAGCATTTGTCCACACAGCCCTATGTTGCACTTTAGGCATTGAAAAACTGTTCATTTGTCTGTCCATTGCCTTGAAGCGAGCATAACCTGCGTTTTGCATTTCTCCCTTTCTCAAGCCAATGGTCATTATCTCTATCTTCAAGGTGAACGACGTTTGTTGATGCAGCAGCAGGGCAACCTCTCTGGCGATAAATTGGATGGATCTCCTCCTTAGCTGCTGCCAAAAGATTTCTAACGAGAGCCAAACGAAAATCTCGATGACTCGTCTTGCTCAGAACAGAAGCAAAGGCTAACCATGTATTTCGAATTATTAGATCAAAGAGGTGAAAGAATAACTTTTTAGTCCACTTCCAAGTTCTTCTGCTTATGGAGTAACAATTAGCCATTCTGTCCGACTTATCTACAAAACCCATATGTTTATATAGTCTTTTATAATATCAAGTTTCAGAGCTTTTCTTTGGCTATCAAAAAAACTTCCCTCTGTAGATGGCTCATGCATATTCGTCAACATATGGACATTTCTTTTATCTTTCCAAATATTTGCTGTCAGATGTCTTCTGCTCCTCGCTTTCATGTCTCCACATTTTAGTTTCAGTTTCTTACCATGGAATTCTTTAGGCATACCATTATGGTTTGATCTGACTGCCCACAGCAATTTATTTTTATTTTCTTTAGATCATTGAAAAGTTTGGGGGAAGAAAAAAAATTGTCCATGATAAGTTTGTGCCCTCTGCCTTCCACTCTCCTCGTCAATATTTTCACAGTCATGGCTGTCATGTCTTTTGTCGCCTGTTTCCTGTCTTTTCCTAGGTAGAGTCACATAACTTATATATTTTTATCCTAAACCCCTTATGTTTTTTTTTGTATGTACTGCTTGATAATCACTCTGCCTTTGAATAAAACAATAATTTCATCTACAGCTAGGAACTCTGAAAGCCTGTACAGTTTTGAGTATTTTTCCTTGAGAAGATAAAAAAAGAGTTCTTATCTTCCTCAGTCCATCGTAATTTTCATCATCCCTATTCGGTTCATTTTCATCGTTGGTGAAATGTAAAAATCGAAGGATAAGCAAGAACCTATCATGTGTCATAGTGTGCCATAGAAAGGTGTGAAAAACTGATCCAATCATGTCCAGTAGTCTTTTAGCGAGTCTCGGATGTCATGTCCCATTTGAATTACAATTGCTAAAAATGTGCAATTTCGGAGTATTGGGTTCTGGAGATGATTCAAATTCCTTTTTGTGAACAAACTGGGAGTAATATCATTTTGTCTCTTGCACTAGCAGAGGGATAACCACATGGAAATATAGTAAAAATACTTCCAGGGGTGAGGAACTTGCCGCAATAGTGTTCAAGCCCCTGTGGCCGCCAAAAAAACAAACGGATGATGGATTATGTGGCTGTTTGATTTCTTCACCCACTCCTTGGCGCAAGCAAGAGCTGAAGCCTGGCCGATGCCACCGTCCTCATCCTCAGAGCTGTCATTGTCATCAGTGACGTATATATTCCAGTCACTGTCTGCGAAAAGTTCCTCTGTAAATTCACTCCCCAGCAACTTTCGCTTACGATCCATTGAACACAAGAAAATAGATTTTTCCCTAAATAAAAATGCAGGATATAAGAACAAAAATTTATGTACTCAAAGATTTTTTCTACTGGATAAATCAATACTCGAGGAAATTTTCACGATCATAAACATTAGTAACACTTACAGAAATAAATAAAGAAGTCAATTATAAACGGGTCAGAGAAACAGGAAGTTCAAAAAAATTTTTGAAACACCTTGACTCTGAGAGAACTGTTCTCAACCGATATGGAAGAGGTACTAGAAAAAAGTTGACCAAGATGTGACCAAGAGCGACATGAATTCAAGTTGAAGGTTAGATAAAACACAGTCCCTAGATAAGTAATCGCGAGTCAGCACGTCAAAGAGGCTTGTTTTATGAGCCAAATGGTCCACATATCAAAACAGACCCCATAGAAGAAGTGAAAGATAAGAAAAATCAAGTGGGAACAATAGTTCCCCTTCGGCCAACAGGACCCACTTTTTGCTGAGAACAAAAGTTCCCTTTTGCCTGATCAAGGTTAACTCCTTTATTTTAGTTTCTATTTTCCTTCTGTATTTCATCTGAACCGTTGTGACTTGATTCTGGTAGATTTGATATATTACTCTTCTGTCATTACAACCGCTTCCTAATTTTTCCAACAAATTGAAAATTTTGTTCCATTCCACATCATAAAATACATTTTCCATGTTCAAAAATGCTAGTTAAAGTGGCTTGTTTATAGGTATCATTTTTTCCTACCAATATTTATAAGCTGACAATGGTCTCCGTCATTCCTGTAGTAGTAGTATTTTTTTTGTTTATAGGGTGCTTCGACAGCTATGGTCATTTCACACCTCTTCAATTAATAGAAAAAACCCTTCTGGACAAACACAACACCCATGCCCTGGGTGGGATTCGAACCCGTGACCTTTGGGTTAGCCTGCGCCGGATCAGCCCCATCATTCCTCTACTCTCAATTTCAAATACAAAAATGGAAATATAAAAGTTACATTAATCTCTACTCAATTACTCGAAAGAAAAGGGAAATGTGTTAAAATCATATCAATCAATATAACTAATTTATTTTAAAACAATTAGAAAATGGGTTATCACGGTTCATTTTTGTGAGGCATTTACTATATGTCAACCAAGGATTAAGCTAACAGCAGCCTTAAAAATAACTATATAAGAAGAGATTAAAATCTTACCAAGAGTCACATTTAAAGATAGGATTCATTATGCATGAAATTATTATGGTTGGAATATGTGCAGGAATTATCAATGAATCAGATCATAAGTTATATAAGAATTGTCCTCGAATTTATGTACCTATGTGAGCATTTGTGAAATTAAAGTTTTTATTGAGTGATTTGAAAATTTGATTTTTTTTAAAGAAAAAGAGATTTTTTTTAGATATGGCTGAGAAGATTAACCCACTTGACTTTAAATATTGTGAAGCAAGAAACATGACTACATTTTGCCATTCACATGATTAATGGCATGTCCAACACAACCCTCATAGCTAAGGAATTTGGGGAGGGGTTTCTGTTGAGGATTTCTTCTAGATACTTAGCTTATCATTATAAATCTCCTTAATAAAAAGCAACATAAGACAACAATACTGCTGCATAAATAAAAGTTTGCAGTTTGGCAAAAGGCATAAACAACTTTAAAGCATTTGTAGGAAAATAATGGAAATATGAGATGCCATGTCAGGAATGATAAAGTACGCTATAACGAGAGCTGATAAATGATGAAAAATCTCTCGTTTTACACACACTCGTTATAACCAATGGTCATTTAAATTCACTTCTTTCGGCATTTATAACGGCACCAAAGTGGGTGAAAATAAGCCATGAAGTAGTTATATCAATCCATCCACAAATGCATTGAAAAAAGATTGATTCATTAAAAAAATTTAAAATATTGTCACCAAAACCCATGCACTCTTAACTAATGTTTGTCACGCAGCGGTAGTATCTTTGGCAACATTTCATGGACAATCGTTGATAAGGTGTGACCTATGATTAACAAATAAGATTCCATATATACGACAAGGGTCGAGAGATTGGCCATCCTGCTGAGGTCAACACAGACAAATGGGACCACCCGATGGGATCTCCTTCACTCTGGGTTAGAGCTGGTGAAAAGTATATTCCCCTTTGTTTGTTTGCTTCCCCCCTCTCTGACCTTCAACTAATACCTTTTCCTGCATTGTCTACAAGTCTAGCTCATCGCTCCATATGTTCTTTTATTCCGTTTGATCGGCTATAAGGACGAAATAGCACCAGGAAATGACAGACTGAAGCACTGATTCCAAGATAAGTTGAGTCATTCCCCAAGTCTGTGGCATAAAACCACAAAGTCTCCTCTCATAAAATCACCATAAAGTCTCTCGTAAAGCCTTCCTTACAATGTAGATTCGAGAGGCATGACAATGTAATGCGTAGTAGACTCCTGCGAGTTATGCGACCCAAACAGCAACCACGGCAAAATCTACTTTCTATAGCGATAATGTAGATATGACCACTCGTAATAACCGGCAGAACGCCCTATGTTTTAACACAAAGAACAAACCAACGCAAAATGATCACTCGCTATAGCGATACTCTCGTTATAAGCCATACTTGCTATAGCGGACTTGCACTGTAGATAAAACTGATCGTTATCAAATATTACACAAACCACACACGAGAGGTTCAGAAATGACAGGTTCTGGAAGCCTTCAATAATTTGTATTTCATATAAGAAAAAACATTCATCAGAAATAGTTAACAAGTAGAACACCTATGATGATTATTAGAATTGATGGCCAATAATTAGGTGTTAAGGTTGACTGTTTTCGAACTGAATTCCATAGGAAAATGAAAACTTAAAACACGAAGTTCCAAATTCCAAACTTATAGATTTGAGTGTAAAAATAAGATTTCAATGAATAGTTTTTTTTGTATTACAATCCTTTACAAGTTTTGTTTTCACACAATACATATGAGATTCTGTTTCAAATGAAAATGCAGTAAGCAAATAAGGGACATCTATGTCATGTAGTGATTGCAGTGTTGGAAGTAGAATTACAAGTTAGAAATATATATTTTCCCAGGCACCCACAAGACAATTGAGAGAATTTTATTTTATCATTTTCAAACGTCCAGTGAACCTCTATGATATACCTTTAATTTTACCAATCACTCTGCCCCTTTGCTCGATTGCTCCTCACTGAATAAATATACATATTGCAAATGTTATACTCTTCCCTTATCCCCACCTCCCAAGCCACATCCATACCATGCCCTGTACCTTGTGAACTACATATTTCTTATAAAATGTACTGTGAATGCAACACCACATTAATTCTCTGAATAAAAAAACATTGATACTATAAAAATATCCCATCCTCTCCCACTGTTCCACCCATATTCAACATACTACCTGCCACAACCTTACATATGACAACTTGCTTTTCCTATCCTTTTTGAAACAATCCCTGCTTCTGTCACCACAATTTGCATCAGTACTTGGGAAGTGACTAAAATACAACACATTAAAAAATATTTCATCTTGAATATTTCCTACTAATCCCTCTGTCCTACTGACATTCACTATCCTCTCAACCACCCCCATTTTTCCCCCATTTAACCCTCACTTCCCAAAATTCTGAGTTCAACAACTTTCCAGCTGATAATCACTGCTAATCTATCTTAATGTATACTCATTCTAGTACTCTCGTATATACCAGGAATTTACAAAAAAATACATCCATTTTTACCATTCAACTCACCTGTGGTTTCAGATTGTTTGGAGTCATCAAATAACGTATCAAAAACACATTCAGCAGCAAGCATTCCACTTTTCATGGCAGTATGAGTTCCTTTGATTTTAGGAACATTGAGGAATCCTGGGCTGCAACCAACGAGGCAACCACCAGGGAACGTTAGTTTTGGTATTGACTGGAAACCACCTTCATTAAGAGCACGTGCACCGTATGCTATCCTGAAAAATTAAATCAAACAAATTTGCAATAAGCAAAGCCTATCTTCTGCCCAAAATCATGCAGCAATATTTTTTCTCATGAGTAAAATTGTTACATTAAACATGGTCATTTGAAAAAATTATAGACAAACCAAAGCCATTATTATCATGTGCTATCAATACAAAGGATTTGTTCACCACACAGTTACTGACATACCCTATGCCATTTATTTGTTCTCAGGGATTTCATGTAGAGCAAGCATTACTGATATATTTTTAATATTTCAGTAAATTATTACGTTATCTATGCGGTAGTTCAGTACAGAAAGTATTTTATAGATTCAGTGGAAAAAGGGAATATACTTGCTATGAAAATGCAATTATGAAATCTTGCAAAATATCTGTAAATTTCTTCCAAAAAACTACATAAATGGCAAGTTGATTAACTGTATTTAGCAGAGGTGAACAACTGATGAGTTACAACATGAGACACTTTTAGCTACAATCTAAAGAAGAAAGACATGCCTCTAGGAAAGTGACAGATTTCAGGCCTTCTGGTGAGTAGTACCAGTATTTATATGAAACATGAATGCTGAAGTTATGTCGCATGCATAGAGAGATTTGTGCTTGGAATTTCAGGGATTTAATTTAATCAAATGTACTTTTTGGTGCTTAAGTGAATGCACTATTATCATAGACTAAATAATTCTGTAGACTGCTCACTGCATAGGGTGAAAATGCTATATATTTTGGCATAGTTCCAAACCCATCAACTCAGCACTCGTGTCGATTCGAGTTATTTTCAAGCTCACAGGCCTACTTGATTCTAAACATAAGCTTTGTCACTCCTTATCCTGGTTGAGCACAGCTGAAAGTAGATATCAGATTACACTTCTCAAAAATTCAGCTATAGGAGAGAAGGATGAGGTTTGCAAGAAAAACAAAATATCATGGCAGTCCGAAGAAAATTATAGTGATTTAACGTTTGTTTTCACATTGGCATGCTTTCTGCTTAGCCAAATCAAAATCTATTACTTAAAAAGGATATCAACTGTGTGGTTATTTTCATATTTAAAAAAAATATCATTGTTTCTCTTTCCTTTGCTAAGGAAACTGTAACAGTAAATGAGTTGGCTGCATGTTGAAATGTGGGGGAGATTTAACTGTATAACCAAGTACAATTTATTTTGTTTGTAAATAATATGGCATAGGTACTTTTAACATTATTACAAACAAAAATGAAGAATATAGGTTTGGTTAGACTGCAAACATTCATGATTTTACTTCATCACGAAGGAAGACCTAAAACTGACACTCCATAAGAAAATATATTTTATTTTATATGGTAATGAGTTTAATCTCTCGATCCATAATAATTGATGAACAACATAATATCATCGAATATTTCACTATGATGGTTTTCATGGTATATTTCATTACACTGATCTGTTATTTACCCTACTGAATTTTTATTGTTCTTACCATGAATGTTTAGATGCTTATTTTTCCTCTACATCTGCACTTAGTGTTTATCCATTTTTTTCCATGTATGTAGGTACAGAGTCTATGAACTAAACTACAGAAAAGAGTATTTTGCATTGGTAATCATGTATGCAAGAAATTCTGGAATTAGATCTAAGTAGGAATCAGTAGAAGTAGGAATCAATAGGTGAGTGGACAGCCATTGCATTGCAGATACATTTTGAAGCCTGGAATTTTTTCAACCTGCTACTACTATATGGATGTTTGAAAATTCGAAGGTACAATACTTCTTCAGCATTATGCTACGTGATTTTCCACAATTACTTCCTGAATCAAACTTGAATGCCTACAAGTAGCTTTTGAAGATTATTTTGTGATAAATGGATGGATGTAATTTTTTATGGAATAAAATATGGAAACACTAATGGGTAAGCCTAGAAAAATATGAACTGGGTGTCATAAATTAAATGGCTGGGCATTTACAATAGTTTTTAATCAGAATGGATTCTGGAGTCCTATAAGTGGGTGCTGCAGTCATATAAAACATTGAACATATTATAACTCAACAAGAAATAGGCATCCAAAGAATATCAGTTATAATTTAAATATTGCAATATAATTGAGGCTATTGAAATGTCTAAAGAAGATTATACCATTGATGATGAGCTCAAGGAATTCAAATCATATTAGATAAAAGCATGGAGTGGAAAAGGAAATGGATTACTCTTAAAAGAGATAATTTAGAATAAATACAGAAAAAATGGAAGATTTTATTTTTTTGAGATAATTTTCTTTACTTTGCCTCACATTTTTGGGAGAACAAAACTATCTGTTTAAAGCTTTTCCTAATAAAGCTTCGGACACACAAATCTCAACCAAATTGGATGTGACTAAAACATTCACTATCATAATACATATGTATTCCTCGTCCAAATTTTCAATACTTAACCTCATCTGATCCCAAGGCTTACATTTCAGTTTCACCCTCCTATGGAAATGTCATAGGACTTTAGCCACTCTCATAAGAGAAGGGTCAGCTTACCTTTAAAATTTCATTTTCATCAAGGTTGTAGCTTCAACTATTCAGGAGTGTCAGTAAAAACTTGACAGATACCTGTCAATTGTGTGAAACCCCTCTAAAGTTGGAATTCCTATTGTAACCTCCCCCTTGTCTTATAATAAAGAAATGTTCAAGACAATCCTGGTTTAAGCAAGCAGTAAAAATGTATGGGACACACAATTAATTCAGTAACCCTAGTATTAAATAGCATAGTTTCAGGCATAATATGGTGGAATTCGAACATATTAATGACAAGGAGATGGCCGTTTTCCACTGTTAAAAGTATATTTTTTATTTTGACCATTTTGATGTGACCGCATCATCATTAGCTCCTGTTGATGCAGTGACATCAAAACCTGTCAAAATTAATTTTATTTATATCAGTGGAAAATTGCCATCTCCTTGTCATTAACCTTAGTATTGAGCTAGTACATAATAAAAATGTAGGTGGTTGGCTCTGATCTTTCTTATTCAATTGCATAAATATAACATTAATGGCATAAAACCTATTTTCTAGGACTCATACAAGTTTTTTTTACTTTCTGCCGACAAGCGTATTCCATATTAATTTTGTACATACAAACACATGATATTTAAGGTATCACATAAGAAATATATATCTTCAATGAATGATGAAGTAGCAAGAGCTGACCCAAATTGTAATTGCCCAGCCATGAAATTTATGGCACCCAGATCACATTTTTCTAGGCTTATCTGTTTTTCCTTGTGATTGTACTGTTTTCAGCACTACAGCTGATGACTGTATTCCACCCATTTTGTTAGGTGTGTATTCAGTGACTTGGTTTTCTTAGATAACCGCAATAAAGTTTTCTTTTTGGAACACAGTTGTTCAGTCACACATCTCCTCGAGTACAAATAAAATCGTTAGAGATACTAAAAAGTAGAAGCTATTGTGGTGCTTAAAGGCCTGATTCTGAATTATATGACCACGGCTTGGTCTTACTATGGCTACTGCAGCAATATTTCATTCCCAATTGCATTGCACTATAAGAATATAGAAGCTAATGGCTTTCAAGCTTCCTTCAGCCAACCATTCCTTCCCATCTCTTATGGCAGAAATTTCATGAAGTGTAATCTTATCTAACTGCTTTCAGCTTTCTAGGGAAATGTTCAAGATTCTGTTACCATTGCAGAGTCAAGTGCAGCTCCAGCTGCCCTAAAAAATAATTCCATCGACGCTAGAGATATCCCTCAGAAAGTTAGAACGACATAGTTAAATATATATGGTTTTCGGCATATGCAGTGAGCAGTCTGTAGTATTCTTTAGTCTATGCTACTACAAATCAAAAACCAGAAAGCCATAAATCAGTTTCCAGTAAACAAGATATACTATTTAGATATGTGTCTAATTGCCTACATTAACCAAAATATAAAGTCTTTCAGTAGAATAATTATAAAATGTTTTACCTGCTGCCACCTTCAAATACTGTTTTTACAGAAGGATGATGCTTGAACCTTTGGAATTCTCTGAATGGACTAATGTATGGATTCTGATAATCAAGACCTACAACAAAACCAACAGCAACCAGTGGAGATGGCTCATTCAGGTGATAAAGAAAGGATCCTCCATATGTATTTTTGTCCTGAAAAAAAATATATATAGAATGATTTATTAAAAATATACACCTAAATGTTCAGAAACATAAATTGAGATAATACGTATTAGGTGGAACTTAAAATCAGCTTCAGACTCAATAAGACAAAAATAATATGGGTTTTTTTATGTCACCCTTAGTTCTACGCTAAAATTCACTACTAAAAATATGGGTCTGGTCCTTTATGAAATCTGTGAATTTACAAATGACATAAATATTGCTGGTAATTTTAATGAGCCCCATTAACCCCTTAACTGTTTCAATTCTATTTGCTTTTCTATTGCCCCTTGATTCAATTCTGGTGGTGAAACTGATGAAA
>WURS02192233.1:0-44429 GCA_011762765.2 Rhinocypha anisoptera
TAGTATGTGTGCAAAATTTAAGATCAATCGAACAAGTAACCTCTGAGAAATTGCGTTCGCAAAATTGCTTCTATTTTGATTGCGCAATACGGCGAAATGCTACACGAATTATATACTATAGATATATACTTTAATATTTTTACAATTTAAGTTGAAATGTGAATATTTTTACATGTAGAACAAGATTTTAAATTGTTCATTAACCATTTGAAAAGTGAATTGGAGAGGAGTTGTGCGATAATCCATATAGTTAATAAAAATTAATATATTGTAGAGGTGGGACATTTAATCTATAATAACGACAAAGAATCTTGAAAGCAAAATAAACGAAGCTTTAAAAGAGAGGCAATAAATTAATAATGTAGAAAGGCAGTGTAGATGTATCCAAGTGTATCATGTGAAGTGTGAAACTACTTCTTGGATCGAAGGGGAAGACTTTCTTCCTTGAGTTCGCACTTGTAGGCCTTGCGGCAATCAGCTCCACTCTTGCCGATACCAACTGCCTCGATGCTGGCACTGAATGGCATTCCTCGCTGGTTCTCCAACACATAGCTCGTTGCGTAACTGTGAAACACATCAAACAAGTTACACCACTTAGCATTCACATTTTCTATTTTTAAATTAAAGTTATTTTTATAATTAGCGCTTTATATTTAAAAATTGCTTTTAATAAAATACAAGTTAGAGCTTTTGTAAATCAACTTCAGTTATAACATTTTTTTCTGCCCTAGATCAGTTTTTGTAAAAATATGGTAAAATGGTGTATTGATGAGATATTGACCATCAAAAAGTTTCTGAGATTTAGATTTTATCTGAAAATGGCTGTTATCTGAAAATCACATTTTATCAATTTTAATGGTTTTTACGTACTATTAGCACATATATAACTTCTTTCGAAAGGTATTTTTAAGGGTCATTTCCAGTCCAAAATTATAATTAAACCAATCGTGATCTACTTTGGTGAGATAATTCACCAATGACACTTGATCTCAAACTTACTAATTGGTACTAGTAAATATAATTTGTACCAAAAGATTATGTTGTCAAAACCTGAGTGTTTTGTCATTTAAAACCAGGATAAATGCGACTTAACACGTCTTCCATCTATCCAAATTTGTCAAAGTATAATGCCCATCTTCACTTGCTATTATGGTGACGATTAGTCCTTGTCAAGCTCTTATTCCATATATATGCTAAATAATGCTTTATTTTGTAAGTAGGTTGAAAGATGAATTGCTTGTATACTTTAAACCAAATAATTCATATTTGGCAATAGTGAGATAAAATATGATACAAAATTACAGTTTTAAAAATTACTTATATTAAGGTGTACACTAAAAAGTAAAATATAAAATTGTCCTCCGTTAATCAGTTACTATTACACTCTATACACTCAAATTATCTAAAAAGGGATAAAATATGGAACATTCTTACAAATATGTAGGTAAAAATTTAAAGTAAGCTAGGATATATTTTAACCCAAATGTGATTCATTTTTACCTCAGGTTAAAAATTTAATCTCTTTGTACTTAAATTTAACCATCTATCAAACTAATATGCTGATTAGGGTTAAAATTTAGCCCAATCGTTCTCTGTGTAAAGCATTAAAATTTTACTGCAATCATAATAATGTTGTCCATCTCTTTTATACTTGAGTCTAGAATGTAGAGTGCATGCACAAATTGTTAGATTAACTAATCACAGACATGCACTAATTATTATAAAATTCAAATATGCCAATTTTTTGTTTTTCTGTCTGATACTTTCTTTAGAGTAAATTTTTGCAAGAGTTTTTATAACACTTGTGTAACTGTAAATTGGTCTCATGTAATCTCTATATAAGTTAAAAGACAATCAATTTGGTTTCGATTTAGATTTGAATGAATTGTTTAAAATTGTGGACTTACCCTCCGAGGTGTGCGATCCATCCACCGAGTTCGCGGCTCTCTCGGGCGGCATTGGCGGCACCTTCAAGTTTAATTTACATAGTTAGCTTTTTGCTATTTATAAATTTTACATATTTGTATTGCACACAGAAATCTTGAATTCAAGTTTAGTTTCTTTTCATAAGATTCTATAGATTTTTCTAAAATATAGTACCATTGAGTACAGTATAGTTTAATGTACCTAGAAAATTGAACTGTTTCTAATTTCACATTACTAGATTAAACTCAAAAGAGTAACTGTAATATAGTATATCGGATTCGAGTTTTCTGTATGCGGTTTGTGTGGGTGAGTGAATTCAGAGAGACAATCCTGGAACAACGTGAGCTTGAATTGCCGAGCAGCAATTGTACTCAATCGCAGTGTTGTATTTGGCCTACTGCCGGCATTCTGCTTGTAAACTAAAACTAACAAAATTAAAGCACAGACGAGTTTACAGCCTAAGTTCTTCTTTGATCTGTTATAATAGTTTATTGGCTTGTCTTCTTTGTTTTGCTTATGCTAGGATGCTTTTGAAAGAACAGACAATTAAGAAACTAAAACTAATGATAAAAAATCAGTAAACTTAATTAATGTGCTTTTGCTTGCTGCAATTAAGAGTTGGTCTCACTAATGATTGGCAAAAAAGCCATGCGTGCATGCTTGCCCCAACCAAAAGTGCATAATTTCTATTCGAACTTGGACTCGAAGCTTTCACTCAAGTGATTAGTTGTTGTCGTTGTTCAGTAGATAACTGTAACATTACCTTCACAAATGCTGCGTTGAACACAGTGCTTGTCCGAGGCGAGAACCGACTTGACGTAGCCTTGCAACATCGAGATGCCAGCCTGTGCAGCACTCTCGGCCGCATCGCGAACCCGAGAAGAACCGGACGAGCTGCGTGCCCGTGGAGCCAACGTAGACTTGAGTAGCTCTAGCATCTGAAGTGAAGCAAAACAAGCCAATTACAACCCATTGCCAAATTCCACCGGGAGTATTGGCTAAAATATCGTGTTTTGTTTTTAAGTAAAAATCAATAATTCATCTAATTTTTCTAGCTTATAAGTTTTTATTTTATATACGCATAAAAATTTCAATCTACGATTATAAGAAAATTATAGAAAATGGCAAGAAGTTTAGAACTATAGTGCTTGAATGATAAATTGATTGACATCAGGAGACTGTTATTAGATAAGCAGATGGAAGAGCACTTCTCTAGATCTTACAAGCCCGTATTGTATAATAATTCAAAACCATATTTTACACTTCCATTTTATTTGCAGTTTGGAGTGACTTCAAAAGCGAGATTACATTATACACCGAGTGAATTTACAGAGACATACTAAGCTTAGCTATCAATCATACTACTGACTGACTGAGAAAGTTGATATAATTAAAATTGAAGAGATACTTTGTTTTCAATATAAATTTAAGTGTTTTTATACTATTGTTTAGTTTTGACACTTGAATTGAGTAACCTTGTTTTGTAGGGTAGCCGATCTCGCTCTAAGCGGAAGTTGGCTATAGAAACGTTTAATCTTGAACAGTGAATAGAAGAAGAATTTAAATTGAATTGAGTTTCTATTATGTCTCTATAGTTATTTGGTGAGAAGTTGACTCTACTCTATTTATATAATAATAAGTATGTAAACTTCTTAACAAGAGCTTACCTTGACAAAAACGCTTAGCACCTGTCTCGAAGTAGCAACACTCTCTTCGGTGGTTCCAAAAAGAAGCTTGAGCATCGTCTTGATCACATTTTTGGTGCTTAGATATTGAATAATCTCTTTTTTGTCTTGATTGAGCCGAAAGGATCGATCGTCTCCGGCAGACCGTACGGGTCTAGTGAGGTTGGAGTATTGTTGTGCCTCCACCTGTACCCATAGCAAAACGAGGGAGAGGGTGGCTAAAGCAAAGATGAGATTGCACGTCTTCATTGCTGAATGGCAGTGATCACTGACGGTGGTGGCACGGGCGAGACACTTCGCCGACAAGTGCAGAGTGTTGTCGAGTGGAGCTGGCAGCCAACTGACCTACGATCGTCAACAGATGGGTCAGATCAATTTGCTTGCCCGGTCTCGGCAGCACCTCCTCGCACCTTCTCCACTGGTCTGGCTTGCATGACCTACCGGTCTAGGTAGTGTCGATGACAAGCTTGTGCCATCCCACCGCACCGCAAAGAGAATGAGGAAGCGCATGGTGACGAGAGACACTCTAACGGTGTGCCACAATGCAAGCAAGTTCAAGGTGAAGGCCGAGACAGGTTCACTTCTCGAAACTAGTCTGTCTGGCGCACCATCTTACCGTCCACCTCTAAGTCATGCCCGCTGCCGACACTGAGTAGCCCAACACTGCGCAGTGGGTAAGCCAATAGAAGGTTTTAATTTACCAATAAACTCAATGCATTAGCGTGCTAGTGTTGGGTTATTCACTTTGCGCTAACAAGAACAATGGTGCAAGCAAGATTGATAGGCCAGTGGTGGCAGCGGGTGGTCACCCTGCCACCTTCTACAACACTGATCGCGCATCAAAACTAGAGCAACTCTTCGATGGTCAGCGTGTGGCCAATTCTAGTCTAATTCCAGGCCAAGCCACAGCACTAGTATGACCACTATTTGGCTTGATTTCATCCGAATTAGAGCAAACATGGGTTTGGTGCACGAGTCAGCCCTAACACCATCATTGAGCCTGAAATGTTTAATAGAATTAGCACCAATTGCAGTAAATACAGCTCGATTCCGGATTGTATGAGCAAATATTGAGTATGTTCGCCTCGATCCAAACGGTGCTGCCATGCAGTGACGCACTCCACGCAATTTCTACAACCACTCATGAAAGCTCGAAATTTGATCCAAATAAATTGCTTATGCTTATATTTTTATTAGCCAGTTTGTACTTCAGAGTATAAATAATGAAAGGATATAATCCAAGATTGTCCTATTATGACAGAGATTTACTGTGAAACACATGAAACCAATATATTGTTCAAAGTGCATCACTTAGAATTCAACTAGTTTTATTGAATACTGAAAAGGCGTGTCTAATTCATACAGTGTAAGGCGTTATAACCGATATGAAAAAACATGTGAATTGTGCCCAAACTATGCCTCAAATACATTGGACAAAAGATGAGTGCTTTTAAAGATGCAAAGTGAGTGTGTAGCACAATTATTTTTTCTTATCAGACATTGACTTGCACAAATCTTCGAAGTTCACGTGCTGCAAGGGGCAAGTGTAAACATGTGTGCCATCACAGCAAATATTAGTTCAGTTTGAATGGCAAGCTTAGTTCTGCTTGTGTACGTAGCCACTCGGCCATGATGAATTCCAAGTCTACTGGGCTAAAGTAGTGAGAAAGCCTGTCACACGAGCTGCGAATTTATTTGCCCAACTTGGCAGACGCATTGCCGAAATCGAAATCAAATTAAGCAAAAATGACATAGCGTTGACAAGCTCAGCTCCGAGACTCCACTAAGCAAGGTTGCATCATCATACAGACCGTGCTTGCATTGATGCCACTAGACACCGGACGCGTTCGTGGTTGTCTTTCCACCTTAGAATAGATCACACACAAAAACAACCTCAAATCGGCATACCAATAAAAAAAATATAAATAAATAAATTATGCCAATCGAACGCACTTTCTATTAGGCTCTAGATTAAAGTTTAATCACTGAGAAACAAAGACAAGCAAGCAAAAAAGAGAAAAAAGGAGGGGAGGCAAAGTGTGGTTTTCGTAAATGGATAGTGAATAATTCACCAATCAAAACATAATAATTGTGACAACAATCTGCCGCATCACTGGCATACCCTTCTTCGCATTGCAAATATAGAGCTTTCTTTATCTTTCCACATTGGTATATTAGTCCAAATTCATAAACCCATCTTTCCAATCTATATTGATGTATATTCAAATATAAAACATATCACATCTATAATGAAAATACGCCAGTTTTATTTTAACAAACAATACTTATTTTGTGATTTTAATGTCTAAAATTATTATCAGAAGTTAATTATTGTAACGTGTGTTTATAATTTAAAAATTTAATTTTATAAAATGCATTTTTATAACAGGATAATAAAAATGTGAATATACAGGGTATTGTTGCAATATTGACAAATTGATGGTATGTTAGCTGATACTATAGAAAAATATTTGAACCGTAAAATGAATTACAAATAAGCACAAATGGAAAACGAGCTTGATTTGTGATTTCACATGACTTCTCCTCGATCTGTCTACGTATGTGTGGAGCCATCTAATTAGATCCCTGGCTGGTGATGTGCCGGCAAGTCTGATTGGCCTGGCTGTGTGAGCACTCGACAGAGAATAACAATTGTCCCTGTGTTACCCCTTGGCATTTGCAAGACTTCATCTACGTAGCCTCACATGTGATAGAGCCAAATCTCAACAAAAGGACTCATATATACCAAATTATTAATTTTATTTCCTTTTGTCGACAGTTATCGTCATGGCAGCGCGGGTAAGAGCCGAGCGCGTTTTCTTATTAGCAACGAGCATCAATGCAATACCACTTACTTGGGATTGGGCAGCAAACCAGAGACACTTTACTTCCCAAGAAAAAAACTTTAAAATTAAATTTAACAGAAAAGCAATGATCGTTGGGAATGCATTAAGCAGCAAGACAAGACTTCTCGAAGCAGATTAAGATGGCGAAGGGAGAGGAAGTAACAAGAATAATGAGCCGAGAAAAGTGAAGAAGTGAGTGGAATGTTCGCCAGGGAATGCTGAAAGTGGATGGATGCACTAATTGCAACTGCCAAGTGCGCCACAGCAAAACCAACCCAACTGGAGCCTGATGAGACCACTAAAAGGGGGCGAATACGACAGAGATGAAGCATTTCATTGAGCCATAGAGTGCAACGCGATAAGACTCATTGGATGCACCAAAGTGCTTCATCTGACCCAAATCACTCCACCGAGAGATAACATGCGGCTTGGAACTCTGTTCGCACTAATTCCGGTTTCTCTGTTCTTCAGCTAGAATTGAAGCAAACAAGGTGAACAAACGTTTGGTAGAGCTGTGCTCCAATAGACAACCTCTGACCTAAATGGTAATGGGAATGCAATTTCACCAAACCGAGAGGTGTGACAATAACCCTAGTTGCTAACAATCATTCTCAATTTTGCTCTATTAAATAACACTTTTCAAAAATCTATATAGAATTAATAATTAGTGTCGCTTGAAATGGTTACAGATCTTGAACAGAACCATTGTGCTTGATGTTAGACAAGAGTGGGAGAGAGAGAGAGAGAGAAAAAAAAACAGCTAGTGCGAGACTGATGAGAATAATGCGATGAAGTTCTCTACCATGAACTAAGTGACATATCACCCATCTTATTTGCCCACAATACCACATTGTCCACTTTAACACGGGAGAGTAACGCATATACAAAAAAAACAATTTTTGTGCTCTAGAAACTCTGTTAGGTGTTATGCTTTCATTTGATTCAATACACCCCATTGTGTGAAAACTCAGAAAGTCTACATGTTAATTGAATGTAAACGATAAAATTATATATCGAAGGCAAGAGAGGAGCCTACTCGAACTTTTGCTATGCAAACGGGTTCAGAGCAAAAGAGTAAAGTCGCCTTGTTGACATGTCAAGTTAAAAATTAAATTTGACTGCATTCCTCTTTCGAGTTTATCCAATTGAATATTGCATTAGAGTTAACGTTGGTTCGGTCTATGCATACACACACACTCCAAAAGGTACAAGGAGAACCTTTTCAATTTTGCATCAAATATAAATTGACATTGCAACAAATACAGATAAAAATGCTTTTCTTTGCATAACCACTAAAATATATAATATAAAATAGTGAAAAAAATAAATCTGTTTTTCATGATATAATGACAAACACATCAATAATTCTTCTTCCAAATAGTCAAGTTAAATACCATGAGGTCAAATTTATATTTAATAAAAAGTTTATTTGCATTTTAGTTATAACGATAGTTAGTTTCTACAATGACATAATGCCGAAAAAAATTGTCACAAGTAAAACAGGGAAAAGTGTCAAAGCAGCGAATTTTCCAATGGACTAAAAACTCTACATCAAAACCAAGATGGAAAAAGACGAGAATCCTTTACAAAGATTGAACTTACGAAGAAATAAGAAATAAAATAACATAGACTCTCTGATGTAAACCATCAAAGGGTGTGAGTCATAAAGTGTGGTCCTCTGACGTGTTGAAAGTGCTATTATATTAGCCTAGTGAGACATGCTACTGATCACAACACTACCGAGTCATAAACAAGTCTTTTAGAAACCGAAGTGCTGTTAGTTTCAGTTGACATTGTGCCGAATCTAATCCCAGTTGACTTGTCATGACCCGTGAGTGCTCTCAGCTATTCATTAGCTCACAAATATATCTTTTCCTTTTCGGTATTGATTCTCGCAAACAAAAGTACGCTAAATTGATTCTGTCTTGAAAGAAAACTCGTTAATTAAATAACACATACTTAAAATAATCAACCACTCAGGCCTTGTTATATCTTATAGACTACATCTTTATTTTCTAGAATAGATGTCATGAGTCATGGTGCTTGCACACGAGACATAAGGCGCAATGTTGAAAAAGTGCTTCTCCATTGTATCGTACCTGGATTCTACGGTCCTAGGCGAAAACCAACCAGCAGTCTCAGAGCCATCTAACCTTAACCCAACACCGCTTGTAAATTTGAATTGACAACGCAACTGAAAGAGACAGAGCAAGCTTTTATTTAAAAGTGCACTACACACAGAAAACAGTTGGGCAAAATTTTTACCTGAACAAGCAGGTTAGTTCAATAGAAGGCTAAATTTTAGTGCAAAGAGGTTAAATTTTTAACTAGAGGCAAAAATTGACCACATTCGGGTTAAAATTTAACTATATTTTGAACTCACTTGCCAGTTTGGGTTGAAATTTAGCTGTTTTGGATGCGTGTATAATCCTACAAACTTAAACTTGGCTAAGATCGCATAACTGTAGTCCATTGATCTAGTCGCGACATCTGGTGAATTTGATTCAAAAAATGAAAATACAAATTTAATACAAAACACCAAGTTGTATTTTCTTAGACACCACATTAATTGCAATAATGTTTTTAAGTAACTTAACATTTGTATTTATTGCAAGAATTACAATTATGTGAAACATTTGAACAAGCAAGTATTCGATAAAAAATATAATTTTTTTTATGTTGGTAATCTTATAAGATTTACGGTTAGGACTAATCAACTCGTGTACTCTACTAATGAAAAAATGTAGTGTGTTAATTGTCAGAGAAGCTCTCTTTGACTCTTTTAAAGTCCAACAAAGCAACTTCAAAATTTGAATTATTGAACAATTTCTGAGTATAGTAAAAAAATCGCTTTTTAAATAAATTTAAGATTCTTTAAAAATTACTCTTTGTGGTCGAAGGAACCATTCTTCAAAAAGTTTTTCAAACGCTCCATCATATTTGAAATATGTCTAAACTTAACCAGTTTGGGAAGTTTCTCATACACCGGTTTGTGTTGCTGCCACTTACAATCAATTAAAATAGCTAATGTTTGACAAACTTATTCTGTTCGATCCTAAACATTTTGTGTTGTTTATGATACATCTAAAAAAATTATATTAAGACGAGTATTGCTGGGGAGTAGGTCTTGGACAAAACCCATTCTCTCCTCAACCATAAAGTGTAATTTAAAAATTAAGAACTCATTTGAAATTTTAATTAATTTTTTAAGTAGGTCCAAAATTAAAATCTAAACTTATATCTATATATATATGAAAGGCAACAAAAATGCATTGAAAATTTTACCAGACACTTTGTGTACGTTTACAAATATGAAAATCTACGTCAATTTTTATTGGGGTTTCAGTGTATTATATTAATAAATAAATATTTTAAAAATAATTTAAAATAGCTACGGGAAAAATATATAATTAAGGTAAATATGAGAAAGAGACGTACCTGAAGACAAGTTACGCGCGTCAGAGTTAGAGAGGGAGAGAGAGAGAGAACTGCTAGCAGTGGGGCATGGGAAAAAACGGTGCCACTACCCGAGCAAACCAGTGGAAACCGGCTGGTGCACTCGCAAGATGGCGTCACACGAGTTGTCCCGAGCTAGATCTGCCACTTAAGTTGCAACTTGCCACACTTTCTACCCCCCTCTGTCCACAAAGCACGCACACCTTTCCGATTTCACGCGTGCCTAGCCCCGACTAACCTCCGTAGATGACGTAACACTCGATTTACCTTAATTGATTTTTGGCTTATTCGCATTTACAATTATTCTATTACATTACAAACATGAATTAATTCTCTTATATCACTAAAAATAGGCCTAGTTTGAAATTTTACTATTCTTTTAGTGCAATGTTATTTTCAACATTTTTGAGTAAGAGAAGTGAATCAGTGATTAGATTGAAACAGACTTCTATATCTGCAAAATTCTTTAACAAATAACAAATAGATAAAACTAGGGATCGCAGGAAAAGCCAATCCTGGAAAGATTTTCTTCTAAAAAGCACTATGCAAAGTGAGTGATTTTTCCAAAACTTTCTTAGGATTGTCTTTTTCTGCGATCTCTAATAACACCCAAAACCATTTATTCTTCATGATAAAATTTGACAATCGTCATCACCTTTATGAAACAGATAGTGAATTATAGCAGAAAAGACCCAAATTGGTTTGCTCAACCCGAGCTTCAGTCGAAATTAGTGAATAGTTTGAATAAGGTTTGGTGTGATGATGCATTCTACGCGGTGGCTATCGTCAATCGATTGGTAGTGGCTGTCTAACGATATCGGCAAGGCAGTGCATTCCCTGAGCGGGTGGTAGGAGTGAGTGGTAGTGATACATCTCACCGGGCAGTCGTCAGAGGCAGAGCACACACCAGCCAACCAGACGGCAGACTTTCCCTATAAGCTAAATGGTGTGACACCACAACGTTGCACTCACCATCAAAGACACGCGATGTCGTTGGAGTCATCAAGCTCACTCGTGTGCTCTGCATGGTTTAGACGCCGTTAGAGCAACCAACTTGACCTTTGTCCTAGGGTTTCTCTCTCTCTCTCTTTCTTTGGGGCAGATTGCCCATCTATACAACTGCCAAACCGGAAAAGCTACGCATTTTTTATATTTTTAATAGCATGAATATTAAAAATTTACGTGGAATAACACCGATGTAAAGTGACTTTCGGGGAGGAATTGTTGGATGTGGAATCACAAGGTTTAGCGCCAGTTTGGCGGTTCAATCTCGGGGGTGTTGTGGCGTGTTTGGCGCGCGAGTTTGTCTCGCGTGGCGGTGCGCCAGAGGTTCTAGCGGTATGCGCATTGCAACCAGCACTAACTGTGGGGTGGTGGACTGGTGGTGGTCCACTCTCCCTCTCCGCCATGTCTAGTGGCGAGTGAGCAACCACACAGTGCATCTATGTGCTTCTCCCACCACCAACACACGCTGCACTGCGGTGGAGGAGTATGCTCACAGCCAGTGGAAGTCTGCCACCTTTCTAGATACAAGAGAGAGAGATAGAGTGAGTGAGTGAGAGAGGGACGAGGGAGACGGTGAGAGAGGAGACGCGCAACGCGACCACCATTCTTCAGTTAGCCCGATTATTCTTTACTCGCTTGCTCAAGGGATCGAGAGTGGGGACATAACACACACACGCACTCACGCAGACATAGAGAAAGAGAGAGAGGGCAAGGAAGGAGTGTGACGAGAGAGGGAGCAGAGAGCACACAAGCAACACAGCAGCAGCAATTCCATCTGCCTATTGTTCGGCACAAGCAAGTGAGTAGTGTGCTTGTCTTCTCCAGCGTTACGTGAGTAGTGTAATCGCGGTGTGTCGCTTGGCCCAACTCGCGTGTGCGTCGGTCTGCTTTGCAACGCTCTTCACACTTGGCCTGTCTTGACTCTTGAGCCTAGCCCAGCCTCGTTGCGTGTGTTCATCCCCGAGTGGTGTGGAACGCGATTGTCATCGCCACATTGGCATCACCGACCAATCGACAACAATCAACAAGCCAACGCGCTCATCTTGAATGCTTCTCTTCGTCTTCTAAAGTAAGTCGACTCTTGAGAAGAGAGTAATCAATTTCCTAACCAATGGCTCATTGTACTTTGTTTATTTTTTTGTAGAAATTTTGCTACTACCATGGATTCCATGGACTCTTCTGCGGTTTTCATCGGCAACCAAATCAACGGGAGCAATCATGTTACGAATAATGTTGTGAACTGCGACTTTTCAATCGAGAATGCAAGACGTTTGCTTCTCGATTTCAACAGCAAGCTTGACATCACTTTACTTGATGCCGTAATTGAGTGTATGTACCAGAACGAAGGTTCTCAGCAACAACGATCTGCGCAGGAAATTTTGACTCAATTCAAAGAGCATCCTGATGCTTGGACTCGAGTTGACGCCATTCTAGAGTTTTCTAAGAATAAGGAAACCAAATACTACGCTCTCCAGATCCTCGAAAATCTGATAAAGACTAGATGGAAAATTCTGCCGGAGAATCAATGTGAAAATATTAAAAAGTTTATTGTTGCCTTGATCATTAAAACGTCAACGAATCCTATCACAAATGAGATTGACAAGGTTTATCTCAACAAACTAAATATGATTCTTGTGCAAATACTAAAACAAGATTGGCCGAAGAAGTGGCCCAACTTTATCTCTGATATTTGTTCTTCCAGTAAGAAAAATGAATCACTTTGTATGAACAACATGACAATTCTTAAACTTTTGAGGTAAACATTTTGTGCGTAAGTTTTTTTATAATTTAACCTTTAATTGGATTTGATTTTTTAAAATTTAGCGAAGAGCTTTTTGATTTTTCCACTGGCCAACTAACTCAAGCAAAGTCGAAGCATCTTAAAGACACGATGTGTCAACACTTTCGTGAAGTCTTTTCTTTGTGCCAGTTTGTGTTGGAGGATTCAAGAAACGAAAAACTTATTTTGTGCACACTCGAAACACTGTTGAGGTTTTTGAACTGGATACCGCTCGGATACATTTTCGAGACCGGTCTCATCAATGCACTAGTATTTAAAGTTCGTAATTAATTTTGGTTTATCTTTAATAGTTTTTAATTTAAAATATTTTTTGTTCAATAACTATAGTTCTTTCCTTACGATTTATTTCGAAACGTCACTCTCAAGTGTCTCACTGAAATCGCAAATATCGATACTACTCAGTATGATCAAGTGTATCTTTTCATGTTTCAATCATTTATGAGTGAACTCAACAAGGTTTGTTCAAATATCATTTCTAAATATTCAGAATTTATAACTATTAATAATTATTTTAGATTCTACCAAGTCCGGTCAATTTTAAACAACTTTACGAGACTGGAATTGAGGATAATCAAAATTTTGTCCAGAATCTTGCATTGTTTTTGTGCACATTGCTGAAGAAAAGAGGCACATTATTTGAAAGTGACGCTGATCAGGGACGAAAGAAACTGTTGATGGCAGTCTACTACTTGATTCTCATTTCGGAAGTGGAAGATGTTGAAGTGTTCAAAATTTGTCTCGAGTACTGGGGCTCGTTGGCAGAACAACTTTACAAGGAGTGTCCTTTAGATGATCGAATTGTTTCTAGTGACTTTACAACTCCAATGCGACGTCTTATCTATGAAGAGATGCTTTCCAAGCTGCGCTACATCATGATCGGTCGCATGGCTAAACCTGAAGAGGTTTTGGTGGTGGAGAATGACCAGGGTGAAGTGGTGCGCGAATTCATGAAGGACACCGATTCCATTCAACTCTACACCAACATGCGCGAAACTCTGGTTTACTTGACCCACTTGAATTCGCAAGACACCGAAAATATCATGAATGAAAAGCTAAAGAAACAAGTTGACGGTACTGAATGGTCTTGGAAAAATCTAAATACCGTAAGTTGTCTTGTTTACTTGGATTGATAGGCTTCTAATGAAATGGATTTCTTTAGCTTTGTTGGGCCATTGGCTCCATTAGTGGTGCTATGCTTGAAGAAGAAGAGCGGCACTTTCTAGTCACCGTAATCAAGGAACTTCTTGGTTTGTGCGAGCAAAAGCGCGGTAAAGATAACAAGGCGATTATAGCTTCAAACATCATGTATGTTGTGGGCCAATATCCTCGCTTTCTCCGAGCTCACTGGAAATTCCTCAAGACTGTTGTCAACAAACTTTTTGAGTTTATGCATGGTTCGTGTGTTGATTTCGTATATTGAATTAATTTATTGATTTGTACACCATTCTCTGTGTTATTTCCTACAGAAACTCATGATGGCGTGCAAGATATGGCTTGTGATACCTTCATCAAAATTGCCAGCAAGTGCCGCCGACACTTCATCACAATTCAACCAGGTGAAGTTCAGCCATTTATCGATGAAATTCTTGATAACATGGCTACTGTTATTAATCAGCTGGAGCCACAACAGGTTTGTTGATCTAATGAATTTAATCCAGTACTGATTCTAAAATTGGTTTTATATTTAATAGATTCACACTTTTTATGAAGCAGTAGGTTACATGATTAGTGCCCAACACGATGCAAAAGTACAGGAAAAATTGATTCAAAATTATATGAATTTACCTAACATGGTGTGGAATGACATTCTTCGCAAAGCTGGCTTCAACGTTGAAATTCTGACAGATCAAACCACAGTAAAACAACTTGACAACATAATAAAAACCAATTATCATGCCTGCAAAGCCTTGGGACACAATTATCTGATTCAACTGAAGAACATCTATCTTGACATGCTTGGTCTCTACAAAGTGATGAGCGAGAAAATTGCTGTTGCGATCTCTAAAAATGGCGAAGGTGTGATGAAGCAGCCTATTATCCGGTCGATGCGTGGTGTCAAGAAAGAGATTTTGAAGCTCATTAACGAGTGGGTTACTGCTTCTGAAGACTACCAAGTGGTGCTTGAGTCGTTTATTCCTAACTTGTTGGATGCTATCTTGCTTGATTATAAAATGTGCCAAGTGCCTTCGGCTCGCGAGCCAGAAGTCCTCTCCACCATGTCGACTGTCGTTAAGAAACTTGAGGTAAATTACACTCCTACTCTACTGCTGCTTTATCTAATTGTTATTATTTTTTAGAAACGCATCACTCCACAAATACCGGCAATATTTGACGCTGTTTTTGAATGCACACTTGAGATGATCAACAAAGATTTTGAAGAATTTCCCGAACATCGAACAAACTTTTACATTCTCCTCGAACAGGTGGTTACTTATTGTTTCGACGCACTGTTGAATATTCCACCTGCTCAATTCAAACTAGTGCTGGATTCCATTATCTGGGCCTTCAAGCATACAATGCGAAACGTAGCAGATACTGGGCTTCAAATTTTGTTTGTCCTATTGGAGAAGATGAACAAGCAGAATAGCGAAATCATGTCTGGCTTCTACCAGACATATTACACTGACATAATGCAGCACATGTTTTCGGTGGTCACCGATACCTCTCACTCAGCTGGACTAACCATGCAAGCTCAGATCTTGGCTTATATGTTCCATATGGTGGACTCGAACACTATCACCGTCCCACTGAGCCCTTCTACTCAGGGTGCCTCAAGCAATGTCCAATATGTCCAAGAGTTTGTTTCTAATCTACTCAAGGTTGCTTTTTGCCATCTCACCGATGCACAGATTCGTGTCACTGTGCAGGGTTTCTTTAATCTCGACCAAGATGTTAACGCTTTTAAAGAACATTTAAGGGACTTTTTGGTTCAAATCAGGGTATATTTAAGTGAATCTGATGTGTAATTTTGCTTAATTGTGCATTTTGACCGTTTCAGGAGTTTGCTGGTGAAGATGATAGTGATCTGTTTTTGGAGGAACGAATTGGCGAGCTTCGAGCTAAGGAAGAGGAGAAGCGTCGTCGGCAGCTAGCGGTGCCAGGCATCATCAACCCTCACGACTTGCCCGAAGTGATGGACGACTAGTGCGTTCACAGTGCAACTGTGCACCACTCACCACTTGTCATTTCTTTCTCACATATACATTGATGTACACCACAGTCACACTGTGATGTTTTTTGTTGTATAAATTGCGTACCTCGTAGCTTACCAGTTTCTCGTCAGCTGGCTAACCAACTGTTTGCATTCTCATCTCGTTCATCGCATTACCCACTGCGCCACCTTCAATCACCGATTCTTCTGAACTCCCTTTTTCCTCTCACCCATCCCACAGCTATTTTGTCATACCTATTCTTATCTTTCATTTTTTACAATAATAACATTTAATTTTTGTATAGTGATTTATTATGATTCATCAAATATGTCATAATAGATAAATATTTATATATATAAAATAAAACCTAAGATTTATTATATGAAAATAAATATAAAGAGGAATGGATTAATTGCACTAGGATGAGAATATGACGAATGGTCGGTGGGTTAGGCTTCGAAGTACATCGATTGGCGCGATAGGTGCAACCACCGTAAGAGAAGGGGAGCGACGAATGAAATGGTGAAGCCCACCGTGGTGTAGGTGCACACCTTGCTGGGCACTTCCACCACCGTAAGGTGTTTGTTGCCCTCTTGTGAGATATCCACCGAGCTGAGTAGTTGACTAAGCCACTTGCCCACCTGTTTGCCTACCGCGCGAAACACAACCACCAAGAGCAATCCGAGAACGGTGCGCACCAACAATTCAGGCAATTGGTGCATCTCAGGAATGTTGATCGTGTATGGCATTAAAAGTTCGCCACCTGGCCGAATCATGCCCAGTTGAAAGTTAAGCCATGAACCGAGGTAAATGCCACCGAAAGAAGATATCATCACACATGTATCGGCACGTGATGGTGACAAATCGTTACACTTGGGATAGAACAGTGCTAGAAGAATGATCGAGGTATAGAGGACAAGCGGTGAAGACCAGTGACGAATTAAATAATGATCTAGTAAGCTCAGAGATGGTAGCAGAAACAAGAGGAGAGTGGCCGTCAAGGAGAGACCTGCCAGTATGTCCTGCTCAGTCAAGTCAATGAGTCAGCTAAATTGACTATCATAAAAGAATGAGTCATACCAAAACGGAGTGCATTCCGAGGTACAAGCGACTGCAGCATATTAGCAGACACCAAAACGAGGCCACCAAGAGAAATATAGGTGTAGAAAACTACATGCAAATCAATGACGGTTACATTCAATGTCAGTGCAAGGTAAATTAATCAATTCTACCTCATAACGTTGATCAATAATAGAGTAGACAGTAAGTGGAACCATCAAACCGAGCATGGCATGAGTAGAGGGCATTCCAAACTCGATCGCATATTTCGGTTCCAAAATCAAAACTTGATCACCTGCTGGTCTGGGCCATCTAATGATGTCTTTCAGTGCTTGACCAATATACATCAGCGTGGCCCAAACCAACATCAATTTACGACATAACATAGAGTCAAGATTCCAGTAGGTATATGAGAATGAAAAGGCGTAGAAAAGCTCATAACCAAGCTTGGATCCAAATGAGAACAAGTAATACCAAAAGTAGCTGTTGATACAATACTTGCTAGAGATGAACTTCTGAGTGACAACATCTCTTGTCTCGCCAACATGAATTTGGCGATTGGTTTTGTAATATTTCTCATGTTCAGATTCATCTTCAAGAATTTGCAAACCAAAATTCTGCTGGAATCTTGTCACTAGTGCTGGATCATGTAGAAAGCAAAGTACCTGTAAAAGTCGTTTACGAGACATTGGGTGGTGCCTTTAGCAGAGGGTCTACACGAACAGAATGTGTCTGTAAGCTACAAGCATATCACTACCAGTCGACTGCAATATATTTTTGGTGACAGTAGATCAGACGGCAGAGGAGTTGCAGACAACCGAGGTGCACCGTGCATGACGCTGCTGATCACTTAAGACTACTCAGAGTAGAAATAGCTCGTCTTTCAAAATAGAGTCTCATTAGTCGAATGATTTTATTTCATGTCAATTATTGTGAATTAATTACAAAATGAAAGAGACAAAATCAAGTTATGTAAAATCACAAGCATCAAGTCCAGGTAAGAATGGGAGCCTTTGAACTACGTGACTTGTGTTTCTTGTGCTTCTTAGCTCGAGTCTCGCGCAGTAGCTCGGCAAACATCGACACTTCCTCTCGAGATTCAAAAATGGATTGGTAGTACTGGAGACCGATGTGGTTGACACCCACCAGGTCGTAAAGTTGCGAGATTGCCTCACGCATCTGCCCCTTGATCTTGTTCATCAATGTTACCAAAGATGGCGTTGCGGTGATCTGACCAAAATTGACTCGAATGATGAAACACACACAGCGCGAGACCAACTCGACGTCCCACCTTCGAGCGAGCAGTTCGGAGAGAATGGCAAGCAGTTGCCGAGTGTAGTTGAAAGGTAATTCGAGGAGACTTTCTTCCAGCTCATTCGAGCGCACTCGAACCATTGTTTCAAGCATGAAACGATAGGGACATTCGGTTTGGTAGACCAGTAAGTGTGGGTTCACTGGTTCACGCACAGGTGCGCTTAAACCCTTCTCTTGGTTACTTTGTCCACGTCTCGCTTCGTATGCCTGACATTGCTGTTGGTACAACTGAGACTTCTCCAGTTCAACCTTGAAGATATCGATGCTCTCGATGATGCGTTCCACCGAGCGAACAGTTTTAGAGGTCTTCTTTTGTGCTAGACCAACTTCTTGCTTGTCGGCCAATTCGCCAGCAGCAACCGTTTGGATGCCATCCTCAAATTCCTTTTCAAATTCCCGTTCATGTTCCATTTCTTTTTCTTCTTCTAGCACCAATGGTTCGTTAGTCTTGCTCCATATGCGAATCGACTTGTCATGCGAAGCACTCACTAAGAATTTACCGTTAGGGGCCACTGCCATTGCCCAAATCTCCCCGTGGTGTCCAGTTAAAGTAATAATTTTTTCATAATGATCCGCATCCCACATTTTGATTTTATGGTCTTTGCTCGCGGTAAACAAGTAGTGCGTTTTGGGTACAAAATTTAAACACATAATGTTGTCGTCATGTGCAAAAAGCGATCGGTGACAATCGCCAAAATCCATGCCCCATATCTTGATATTCTTATCTGATGACCCAGTGACAATCAAGGAATTGTCAGTAGAAATATCCATGCAAAGCACAGGAAACTTATGACCATACAGCGAAAGAAAAAATTTAAATGTATCACAAAAGTAGATTTTGACAGTACTATCTAGCTGTGAAACGGCAACAAACTTGGAGTTAGGCGATACTTTGACACAAATCACACCATCATCAGCGGTGAGAGTGCGCTCTTCTGTGAGAGTCAATAAGCGTGAATTGTCCTCTTGATTCACAATAAAGTCAAATGCCCAGAATTTAACACAGCGATCTTCTGAACCACTGACAATGCCAGTCATGTCAGGAAGTAAACAGATCGACCAGATGGGCATCCCCGTCTCAGAAGCCTCGATTGTTGACTGTACTTGAGTAGTGATCAAACTAAGAACTTGTAACTTTCCAGACTTGGTTCCAAGTACCAAGTGCTTATCGCCTGGCGCAAAAAGTGAACCCAAAGGATAATCAATATTCTCTGAAATAGTGGCAATGCAACGACAGCTTGATTTGTTCCACACTTTCACCGAGTCGGCACTGGCGGTCATAATCGATAAACTGTCCGAGCTGATGCTGACTGCACGCACATCGTGACGATGGCCATAAGCTGAAATACGCGAGCTTTCATGGGTTACAAACTCATTGAGCTTAATTTCCACAAGATGTGACTCAATGCTATTGTTAATCAATAGTGCTGCAATAGTTAACTCTTGCTTGCCCACTTCTCGCTTAGTAATCTTCATGTCACAAAACTTAATCTTTGACGAAGTTTTCGCCACGTCTAACTTAACAAATTCATCCGACAAAGTAGAGTAATCCCAGAGAGTAGACTCATCAATCTCCGGGATGGTATCATCGTGGCGACGTTTTCGTTCTTTTCTAAGTCGATTCTTAATCTTGGTTTTGAGCTCCTCGTCATTTCTGAGCTTGAAGCACTCCATGTAGTTGTCTTTACCATGGCAGACCAAGACGCTCTCGGAGGAGTCAACAAGCACATTGGTGAGTCGTTCCGAGCTTTTGCGCAAGATAGTACCGAACTGCTCAACCAGGAGAGGACTGTCCATGTTTTCATTCCAGGTCTCTTCTGCTCCAACCATTTCCTCACCAAGCAATTCCAATTGTTCTACTCGTCTATTTTTTAACTCAGTAGCTTTTTCTTGAAATTTCTCTTCATCTTCTTCTGCAAAGATAATCTTCCAAACTTTAAGTTCAGAGTCAGAGCTTCCTGAAACCAGTCTACTGTCTTGCTTGAGTACCACAAAACTCCATACTTCACTTCGATGTCCAACCAATGTTTTGAAACAATGTTGTGTGTTAAGATCCCAAAACTTGATAAAAGTGTCATTGGAGGCCGATATAAGAATCCACGGATGATTCTTCATGAATTCAATTTTGTTAACGCTACCTTTGTGGCCTTTCAAGCGAAACATTCCAGACTGGCTAGTGACATCCCAAAGAACAATTTCGGTGTCTTTGCCAGCAGAAGCGACGCGCAAACCAGCAGAATCAAAGGCAATACAAGTCACAACGCCTTTGTGACCGGCGAAGATAACTTTCAACTGGAGATCGTTGCATTCAAAAAGACGAACTGATCCATCGACATGACCACTACAAATCACATTACTGACAGCACTGTAAGCCAAGCACGAAATGGGCGAACTTTTTGGATCTTCACTCGCTTCATTTGTACTTATCTTCTCGATTGGCTGACAAGTTTTGAGGTCCCAGAAGATGATGTTCTCGCAAGCAGCAGTGGCACAGATGCGCTCGGTAGATTGCATATTGGGCCATTGTCGAATGATGGCAATTGCCTGACAAGGGGAAGCGATGATACCAAACTGGTTGGCTTGTTCCCACCGAAGATACTGCTTGGTGAGACCCATCTTGACGGCAGGCTTGTGGTGTGGAACGCACTCAACGTGTTTTGTGACTCTTGTCTCACACGTGCTACCAGAATCGAGTGCTCACTAAGGTGCAAATAGTGCTTATGTCTATAGTGACCACTTGGCAAACGTGCATCGTGCACATGTGATTGGCATCACTAAGGCACCCTGTTACTGTTGCTTCGTTCTTTTATATAAGTAATATATTACAATTGATACTTGTGATATCTGTGATACTATTGGGCTATTTTGATAGGTAATCTGTAACATGCTAATACAAAACACATTGTTACTATAGCTATATTATTACAGCGATATAATTTGATTAACTTGGATATACACGTCTGACTTGCTACCGGAAAATTGAAATTCATTCATCTTCCTGCAATTCTTTGTTGATTAGTTTTGTCCAACTTACATTAGAAGTTGTAGCTGCCACCATGAGTTGTGAAGAACAACAACGTGATGAACTGGATGCTCTGCAAGCCATTTATATGGAGGAGTTTAAAAGTAATATCGAGCATTCTAAATTTACAAAGTTATAATATTTGTAATCATTTTAGTGATTCGTGATATTGGATCAGATGCTCCAGCTAAATTATCGATCAGAATCAGTAGTGATGAAGACGAAAATGATACGGAGTTGGATCAATGTAAGTTTTTTCTCAAAAATATGCGATGTTTTTTAATGAGCTGGTTTTACGTTTAGATGAACTTCTTCTTTTATTTAGCTTGCCAAAGAATTATCCTGACGTAGGACTCGAAGTTGAAGTTTTAGAATCCGTCAATCTTGATGATCATGATGAGATGGAAATAGTGGACATATTAAATGACATGATTCCGGATAATTTAGGCATGGCAATGACTTTCACATTGGTCACACGTGCTATTGAGTGGATTAACGCACTGAAAGACAAAAGGAAATTGGAACGGTTTGAAGAAGAAGAGCGTAGAAAACAGGAACATGAGGAGCAAGAGCGCAAGAAGTTTGAGGGAACTCGAGTAACGGTGGAGTCATTCATCGCTTGGAAGCTTAAGTTTGAAGAGGAGATGAATCAGAAAAAGAAAGTTCGGGTCAAATCAGAGGACTCCAAGAAACTAACTGGAAAGGAGATGTTCTTGGTAGACAAGAATCTCAACGAGTCAGACCTTGGATTTGCCGAAGGCAACGATGACATTGATGAAGACAGTGTTAAGGTCGACGAGAGTCTCTTTCTTGACGACGAAGATGTTTTGCTTGATGACGACGATGATTAATAACAGTCTCTATCGTTTTCATTCTGTGCCTTTTTCACAAATATATCGGTTTTTTAAATTAATAATGATAAGACTTTAAGCTGGTTACAAGATAAACTTAAACCATTTTTATAAGCTAAAGCAATTCTGGTGTTTTATTATTTTAATTAATTGTCATGCTTTTTTAACAAGTACCACTTTTTATTTATGACAAAGTTGATTTGTACTAAATCTGCAATAAAACATTAAAAGAAATTATGCGTATTCAAACAGATACAACTATTAGCAACTAATGAATAATGCCAAAAGCGTCCTATACTATGTGAATTGTTTCCCGGGATTCTCATCAAAGCTGCATGCAGCGTGTCCCGACCGGCACATGTTCTACTACTGCTTTAGCACGCGCGTTCACGCATGTGTGCGTTTAGTTTGTTTTTAGACACTATCTCAACTTTCTTTTAATTTCTTGTTAAATTCATTACGTTTTTCAAGTAAACAAGTTACTTCATCGTGATGGCCGATGAATTTGAAATTGGCAGCATCGCCAAATTGATTGGTGGTTCGGAGAAAAAGCAGAAAACTCCAAAGAAGCTGACAACCGAGATTGTTGAAGTTGTAAGTTCTGATTCGACTCCTTCATCTAAGAAAAGGAAACAAATTGGCGCCACACCGAAAACCGACAATGCTAGCTTGGCAAAAACAAATAAGTCTCAACCACTGTCGGAAGAAGTTACAGACGAGGAGGAAGAGAGCGATTCTCAGATTGAAGATTTAAGTGAGAGCCAAATTAAAAAGACAAAAACAGGACAAAATAAGCCAAGTTCTGCAGTAAAACCTCAAGCAAATATTAAAACTAAAAATGCAGAGGACAACAACGAGACATCTGAAAAAGCTAAACTAGCTCGTACGTTGTTTGTTGGCAACTTGCCTGTTAGTTTTGACACAAAGGTAAGCTTGATCTTAGGCAATCGACTTGTTTTGAATTAGTTTTTTCTTGTAGAAATTGAAGCAGAAGTTTCAAACTTATGGAAAAGTTTCAAGTGTCCGAATTCGTAGTGTGGCTCCAGCTAAGATTACGTTGTCTAAGAAGGCGGCATTGCTCTCGTAAGATCTATAACAATTTATTTTTATAAAATTTTATGTGACCAATGCTTAATCTAGAAACCAAGTTAATCCCAACAAGAAGACTGTCAATGCTTATGTTGTATTTGCTGCTAAAGAATCAATGGAGAAGGCTAAAGAATTGTAATGGTTTTTTCTATCTTATTATTATGTTGTAATAATTGGTGTGAACTAACACTTGTAAACTTCAGGAATGGCACCATCATTGATGAGCATACTATCCAAGTGAGTGCTGCTTGCGAACCTGGTTATGATGCCGCTATGGCAATTTTCATTGGCAATCTCAGCTTTAAAGTTAACGAAGATGAGGTGAGCAAATTAGTTTATTATAACGTACAGATGACTTATTAAAGGTGTTTCAAATAGGTGCGAAACTTTTTCAAGGATTGTGGTGAGATTAAAAATGTTCGTATAATTCGTGATTCCAAGACTGGCATTGGTAAGGGCTTTGGTTATGTGAATTTTGTTTCCAAAGACTCCGTGGTATTGGCTCTTGACAAGAATGGTCAAGAATTGAAAGGCCGAGAAGTGCGCATCAAAAAGTACTCATACACTATGGGTGGTGGTGCAGCTCGCCAAGGTAAACAGCCCTCTAAAGTGGTTGGAGCTACTCAAACAGAGCTGAGGAGTCCCTCAAAGTTCAATCACCTTGCCAAAGGCAAAGGAGCCGTGCCAAGAGTCAAGAAGAATCAACAGTTTGACTTTAAAGGTGAACAATCTGTGAAGAAGGGCAAAGTGATGAAGAAAACTATGAAAAGCAAGATCAAGTCAAGTAAAGTCAAAAAGCACAGGAAGAATTTATCTGAAATTTTGAGCAAATAGTTTTTTGGTCGGTGCTTCCTATATATAGGAAGTTACTTTTTGGTTTCAACTACCATTGATTCGATTTAATACATTATTTTTCGATTGTATAAAGCATTTTAAAATTAAAATTAATTGACCAAGCGTTTTAGCTATAATGATACCGCTACAGTTTACGCAACGAATAGCTTAAGATGATCAGTATATACATTGAAAATTAATCACCAATGATCGATACCAATTGGACTGAGTTTATTATAAGGATCCATCAAAAAGTATAGGGTAGGGAAGGCGTAGTCAAAAAATAATATATATAAAAGTCTGTTAAAATTGTGGAAATGAATCTATACAAAATCGTTAGCGCAATGATATTATCACAAAAGCCATAGTAAATAACTAGTCTGCCTCGCTAAAAATCATTGGCTCGTCAGTTTCAGAGTAACTTCTCTTCAGTTTTGATACTGAATTGGAAGAACAACGACGGTAGAGGATTTCTTGCAAATTTAGGGGCAAAGTATTCCAGTAGGGTTTCAACATTCCAGCACGTGACGAAATCGAGTTCAAGCAAAGACGAAGCAACGACTTGGGCTGAAACTGAATGGCGAACATGTCCTTGGCAAACATATGCTAACGAGACACTCGGTTAGAGCAACTAGTACAAACTCAGAGACAACTTACATTCTGTTTAGGCGTGCCAAGCTTGGCCAGCTCCTCAATGGCACCTCCGAGAATTAGTACTGTAAAAGGTGAGGTCAGTTATAGCTTTGCTTAAGAACTTGACTTACTTTCACCATGTGTGTTAAGGGTAGCACTGTGCCAGAAGCGAGGCTTATCAAAAGGAAGCTCAACTTGGCGCCACTGACAGGTGAAGATATCGAAGAGCCAACAATCGTTGAGAGGTTTGTTGTCGTGCGAGAATCCGCCATAGAGAACCAGAGTACGTGGGGAAAGCACGGTGAGTGTGTGCCATGAGCGGCCGCGAACAGCATGTTGTTTGTTGTTTGGATAGAGCTCGCTCCAGTTCATGGTATTCATGTCCAACACGTAGAGGTCGTTCATGCGTTCCTGGTTGACCCGTCCACCAAAGATGTACACATAGTCACCTATTTTGGCTGTAGCGCAAGCTGCTCGAGCAGATGGAGCTTTGCCGGTAGTAACCGGCCACTGCCAAGTGTTTGAAGTGGGATCATAGCAAACTAACTGGTTGTTCCATCCTCGAATGTAGTGCTGTGATGAGGTAATAAGTGACAAGTCAAAGCAAGGGTTGATCCCTCACCCATTGGGAGGTATTGTCAGCGACAAACTGAAAGCGAAACTCCTCGGACCAGAAGCGAGGTACAGGCCCGTAGCCAGCGAAGAGGTAGAGACGACCATCGTGCTCCCAGCAGACGTTCTTGTCGCAACGAAGAGGCTCGCGACCTTCTGGATACAGTTGACGCCACTTGAGGGTGTTGAGATTCAACCGGAACAACGTGTTGAGGTTGCCCTCCTCGGAGAAGCCACCAAAAAGGTAAAGATGATCCTCTATGATGGTGCCGCAAGCACTAGACCGTTCGAGTGGGAGGTCATCCTCACCTGACTCACCGGTGCAGGCTCGCTTTATCCTACGAAGAAGCCAAAGTTCAATTGATCACATCATCATCAAGCTGTGCCTAAAACCTGAGAGGAGAAAAAGGGGGAACAAAACAAAAGAGAGAACTGATTAACACAAACTAACCACTTTTCCACAATTTGATCGTAAACCCAAATCTCATCTGATGGCCTGTAAAATGCGGTAGAATTCTCCTATAAAGACAGGAACGAGGTGACACGTTAGACTGTCGGTGGCTCCACTCGGGTGGGTGGCATGCCGGACAAGCGCGGCTGGGAGATTGCCATGCAGCAAGAGCAGCATCAAGCACACCTCCGAGAAGCGATCACGCAAATTGACTCACTCACTGTCATCTGGCACCAGTCGCCACGGTGGTTGGTTGAGCTCGAGTACGGTCCCACTCACTTGCAAGTTTGTGCACTCGCGCTTGTATATTTAGCCTGAGGAGACAATGAACCGAGCTTGACCTCTCTATGCTCGCATGCATTCCAGCCTAGTACTCTTTGTGGCAGCTTTCATTATCAAGTCCTTTCTTCAAAAAATTAAAAACTATATTTTGTTAATTAATTTTGAATCTAGGAAAGAAGATAGCTAGCAAATACTAACTTCAACTTGATCAATACTATACCTATGTAGTTGCTTGAAGTGTTACGCGTGCGTCTGAGTGAAAAACAAGGATTGCGCCATCGTGACGCACCAATAGTGGCGATCAACAAGCTCCTAGTGACTGGCATTCACCGAAGCTATCTAATCGGACGCCACATCAAACTAGGTTTGCAGTATCAAGACATAAACAAGCTCGCTACGGTCAGGCAGGCCCTCTCTAACTCCAAGTTGTTTTGTTGCGTGCCGTCCAAAACTTAGCTGATAGAATAAAGTGAGAGGCGAAGATGTCAGGCGATGTGGCTAATCGAAATGACTGGCAAATGCGCGATAAGCTGTGAGTGCAAGCAGGCCAAACAACGGTGGTTATCGGATTGTGCGAGCTGTTTGCGGATGCAAGCCTGCCAACATGTTACCTTGTAACCGTTGAATCCAGAGAGGAGAAAAACAAATCCGTTATGGCACACAGTGATGTGGCCTATGTTGATGCCCGGGTCATCCTCAAATTCTTTTTTAGGTTCAAGTAACTCAAATTCCTTCGGACACAACAAGCTAACCGAGTCGGGACGAATTCCGGTAGGCATGTTTGAAATAGACAAACAGGTGTGACGTAGTGGCGACTGTCAAGGATGATTAGGTCACCTGAGGAGGAAACACAACAGACAACGAGATGAGTGGTGAAAACCAGAACAGGCGACGAGAAGAATGGCTTCGCTTGGCCAGATTTACTTGCCTTCTTAGGATGCTGACGGTGACGAATGTCTCGGGACACTGCGTCGCATGCGGAGGCGAGAGGGGACAACGGCGCACACTTGATGGCGTCTTCGTGCAAGAATATTCTAGTGCGAGACGACACAAGCGTAGGGCAGCTACAGTTGGGAAATAGTTACGCGTGAAGTCAATGTTTGCATGTGAGGAAGCGCGATGATCACTAAACAACGCGCTGATGCTTTTCAACCAATTCTAAGTGTGTGACTCTCAGAGTAGTGATCGCGAGAGTGCTAGTGGGAGTGTGTTGCGCAGAGAGTCAGAGACGGCACCTATGCTATGTCAACACACGCGCCTCGAGGCTCACTGGCGCCACCGCTATGGCACAACTTGTCCACTGCACAACAAATCCACTGCGCCGACTCCATCCTACTATGTTTAGTATACAGTGTTGCTTCGAGTTTTACTCTTCCAATTTTTTACATTACAAGTGATCTAAAGGCAAAAGTTGACAATTTTCCATTTATGTTTTGTCAAAGCTACTCTGTTTACAATGGCTTGGTGAAAAGTGAAGCAAGTAAAACTTAAAACATCACTGTATACAATACTAGTTTACATTGTATGTAGTTTTGTTTCTCTCACAAAAGGAAACAAGTTCAGTGTTGTTTAAAGTTTATTTTTACATTGAAAAGCTAAGCAAAGTGAAAAGTAAACAATGTTCGATTTATGTATTGTGAAAGAAATAAAGAGTGAGTTAATTTAAAAATGATCACCATTCAATGAGTCTTGTACTAAGATTTGCTTATGAATTTTGTTGTTTAACTTAAATCCTAGTTATTATTAATGTACACTTTACAATACGATTTCTCTAAATATAATAAAAATTGAGATGAATTGTGACACAATTCTTTAGACTTGTTTGACTTAATTAAACCCAAATTGTTTCCTAATGAGTCATGAGTAATGAGAATCACTTGATAAGGATATGAGAGGTTTGACTGTAGTGTGACAATCTCCACAGCTCGCTCGCTGTGCCTTCGCCAATGATGATTGTCAATGATGAATCATTGATCACGAAGACCACTAGGGGTCCTTCGAGTCGCACTTTACCTGACTTGATCGCTTCTCACAGATCACAATCTTACTCTCCGCACGCATGCCATTTTCCCAAACTTGTTAGGGCACTTTTTGGAAATTAATTCATTAATTCACTAGATGGCGATAACCGATTTCGGATTTATAGATTTTGACCTACACGTATTTCTTTCTTCAAACAAGAATTTAAGTGTATTTTTTCTAATCAAAAATGATTAGTAATCATGTATTATTTTTTATAATGTTTGTTTTTTTGCAAACAAATTGTCATAATTGATAAACTATAGAAGAGGTTATTAAACTTAAACTTCAATGTAGTGTTACTAGCCCACTATAGTTATGGGCTAAGACTTAGTAGACATTCGTAATTTTATTTTGACTATTGATTCGAGAGTTGTCCATCACACCCATGTGAATACGATTGTTCGGTCACAGAGAATTAAAACCATACTTTTCTCACGTTAATTCTATTATTTTATTTCTCTCATATAGAATTTGTTTGTTGTAAAGAACATTGAGTAAATTGCTTTCCTCACTGGGCTAACACCAATCCTTACTTTGGACTTATCACTGGCAAAATTTTAAATTCAATTGACAGTCACACGTCGTTGAAATTGTATTAGCATCAGTTTAATTTGCTCTCTCTCTCCCTTCCTAGTTTACGTGCACGCATAATCTCTAATCCGAGTTGGCTCAATTTCCTCATCGGCTAAGCAATGGTAAACTAAATGAAACACGTGACTAGGAAAACTAGCTCTGTGCAACAGTACAATACACTGATTATCCACGTCCTGCACCAAATACCGCTCTATAGTAAATTAAATTGCATTTTAATCAAGTTGGACCCGAGATATGCTAATAATTGAAGAATTTGTTGTTTTTTGCTTCAATTATAACACACTATGTCACTTTTGTAAAAATTCACTCCCCATTTCAAAAATGACAGTGTGTAATTGTATTATATTATAACCGGGTGTTATTTCATAATTTCAAGTTATAAATTTAACAATCAATTACAATTAATTACTAATTACTCAAAGTCACTATAAATTATATAAAATTTTAAAACTAGAAAGATTTATCATAAAAAATTATCAGCAATTATATTTGTGAAAGAATGAACAATATTCAGAAAGTTTTGATTTTTCTAAAATCTTATTTCGAGTATATTGATTGAATGTGATTGGAATTAGTCTTTACATCATATGTTATTCAATTGATACGTTTACGGATTAGAAATAACTTGGAAATTCCAAGTTGGAATGCAATGAATTTATTATTTAAGAAAAAGAAAAAGTATTTTCTCGCCATCTAGTGAACAAATCCCAAATTTGGCTGTAATCAAACTTTGTTGAATTGATTGAAGATTGGATTACTCAAAAGTGACGACGAACTTAAGTGTTTTGTTAATTAATTTTCAAAATCATAAAAGTTGTTAGTGTTTAAAACTAGAATGCCCCTGAATGAATGTGATTAAGTGTGAAACTGTTTCTTTTCTCACACAAGCTCCAAGCAGCTCAAATGAATGAATTGTTGAGGTTAACAGGCACTCAACGTGATGTAACAATTAGTGTGCGATGGGGTGCGTGCACACTCCGCACCGAGTGACCCATTATTCACCGATCTCCAATGATGACGTCCGCGAGAGTTGGATCGGTGGCAACGCGTGATTGGCCAGCCCAACACTAGCCAGGGACAAACTGCATTCATATTGTTATCAGTTTTATTTAAAGATTCAATATCATTCTAGACTGTTAAAAATACTGTCTGGTTATAAACTGACATTGACACGTTTTTAGTTATAATCTTACAATTTCAAAAATACTAGCTTTTAAGGTGACAATTTAAGAAAAGTTGGCTTATAAGTTATAACTCTAAAATTTTAAAAAAATTCAGCTTCACTGTTAAAAATACTATCTGGTTATAACTTGACAAGTCTTTGTCATAAACTTTCAATTTAAAATGTAAGTTTATAAGCAAACATTTAAGAAAATCAACGCTTATAAGCTGACTTTTTTAAAATTATAATCCGACTTTTCTTAAATTGTCACCTTATAAGCTGGCATTTTTGAAATTGTAGGGTTATAACCGGACAGTATTTTTAACAGTGTTAAGTAATGCTGACCATAAGGAAACATACGGTAAACTATATGATAATATTCAATCTGCAGCATATTTTAGACTCTCGATAGTGTTGTGCTATCCATCGTGCAAGTCGAGCCCGGTCATTGTTGGCGGTGACTCTGTTACCGCACGCGCGGCACGCGAGACCTAGCCACGTCACACCGTGCCAACTCATCACACAATTGAGCCAGTCTCGTGGCACATTGATTGTGCCTAAATCGGCTCACACTCGAGGTCTCCCACAATATTGGACACTAATGACGCAGAAAATTGGCGTAAAGCCATTGTGAAGCCAGCGAGGCGTAGCTAAATTGCGGCGACTTGTCTTTGCTGAATTGCGCCAAATCTGCCCGATTCGACCCTCCACCGAACCCGAAGAATCCACCAAGAGGAGCAACGTGGGAAAGTGATATTCACTACTCATCCGACAAGTCATTGCGTCATTTGGGTTTTTTCTTCTGAACTATATTTTAGATTAAGAATAATAAAAAATAGTTTGCATTATTGTGTCATGTAACAAATTTTCATTATTAGAGAGACTTTTTCTCTTATGGTTATAATGAGTTCCGCTTCTCACGTATCTCAAAAAATACTAATTTGATTTAAATGAAACTTGACACACTACTGTATTCTTGTCTCCTATTTTTCAAGAAAATACTTAAACTTGTGAAATTTTTTAGGTTTTATAATTTTACAAGAGGGCCGGCGCTAAAGCGCAGTCTGCCTCTTGTAAAAAACGGCGGCAAAGCCGCCGATGTCAAACACGAGTATTCATAATTTAAAAGGTTATGCAAAAAATTTGACTTAAATCGTGTGAGAATTAAAAAAATCGAATTCCGAATCAAATTGAGTGAGAATTCGAAGAGTTATGCCCGAAATTCGAATTATAACACAAAAAGTTTGATTCGAATTGGCGATGAATTCAAGTCACAACAGTGAAAGTTAAATTCGAATCGGTAATGAATTCGAACCACAACAGAGATAGTTAGATTCGAATCGGTTAAGTACAGTAGAAGTAGCGAAACTGTTACAGTGCAAAATGTCGTGAAAAGAAATTTGACGGAAAACGACGACAACGACGACCAAAGTCGATCAGGCATTAATATAGAGTAGATAGAAATCAATTAAAAACTGACTCCAATGTAAACTTCTTGGACCATTTTTTGGAAATTCAACACGTTTTCAATACTTTTTAAATAAAATTTACTACACTGATACATCTTATTAGTATCTATATTACTTGGCTTGTTAGTTAGTGAGTACCTACATATCTAGGGTAATTTTTGTTCTAGAGCTATTCCTACTTAAAATTCAGTGCTGTTTTGTTGTATAACTTAATTTTTTAATTTCTATATTGCATAAATATTCTAGTGTTTTATAAAACAAATTTTTAAGTGGTTAGTCAAAGAGAGCATGTTCTAGAGCAAAAAAACTAAAAACATGTTTGTTTATTTTTTGTTAAATTTTGAACGTTTAATTCTCAAATAATAAACTATAAATGTTTTTTTATTTTAAAAAATTGCAAACTAAACTTGACCTAACCTTTTACGGAAAACCTCTGTCTTAGAGATAGCTGTTTTATTAATTTTTTCTTTATTGACACATCTATCATTTTCCTTATTCGACGCAGAATATTCTGTATACAGAACAGTACATATGGTGTGATGGAACATGCACGGTATAGTGAGTCATTTGCAAGAATTTAAGAAACCCATCCTCGTTTTTGTTGAAAACTCACTCACTATTCGAGTCTCTCTACGAACTACTGGCTTTTTGTTACACCACTTATTAACAAATTATTGATAAGTTGCAAATAAAATTAATAAAATTAAGAATCATTTTATTTTTGTTTCAAATAGATTGGTTATCAAGATAAATAATTATGGTGGGACTTTGTGAGAGTAAACTCCTTCAGATTGAGGCAACAAACCACGGTTTTTAGCAACCATAAAACTAGTAGCTAGAATAATTTTGACACATGTATACAATAGCATACAAGGGTGACTGATGAAGGATGCAGAACCAAGGACAAAGAAAGTGTTTTTGTACTTGGAACACGTCTGTTGAAAGTGACGAGGCGAGTTGAGTGGACACACCTGCAAGCCTCGAAGGTGGGTGGTGTTGAGTGGACAGCAGAATCGAGGTAGCAGATCAGTATTGTTACGTTCTACAATCCCCACAAGGTCATTGGCTGATTTCCATCCACAGCACTGGTGCTCCTGGTGCCAGTTGAACACTTCGGTAGTGTGACAAGTTTGTCGCATACAACGAACGTCACCCACCGAACAGGTCTGGATGTAAATGTCACGCTCAACAATATTGCTATAAACATTTTGTCCAGTAAGGCCCTGGTGCATCAACAGTGATATCGAGAGAGCAGAGGAGAGCAAAGTCATCGTGTCGTATGAGACCCAGCGCTCTACGTAGCCCACTACAAAGATGCTGCCGTAGAGAAGAAGCGATGCTGTCAAATTGAGAATTTGAATCGTAATGCACGCCAAGTAGAAAACGGTGACCAAGGGACTTTCGACCAGGCCGTGTCGTGTAAGCGAAGGAATGTAATACTTGAGTAGTAGCATTGGCGCAAAGAAAAGCTCAAGCATAGAACTGACGAGGACGAACACACCAAGACCGATAAATGCTACACTGCGCATTATCTGTAGTGTCTCACGAAAAGTCACCATCTTCTCTAGTTTATTTCACAAATTTTGTTTTCATGCACGTCTGTGGTAAAGCTACTTTTATGTTTCTCTGTTGATGTGTTTAATTGTGTTAGTAATTTAAAATTAGATTGAATAAAGTTTAATATTGAAGAGGGTTGGTGTAAAATGATTGGTCGGCGAGTGGGCCAAGAGCCCCTCCCTCGGCACACTGGCGGACTTGAGCAGGCGGCACACATGGGTCCCTATAGCACATTTGCTCCAATTGGAATAGCGTTTGCACTTGATGGCGACATCGTCAAGACCAGATTTGGTAGGCATTAAAGTTTGCCCTGATCATGGTTGTCAAATTCAGGCTTGGTGACTGTCAGGGCCAGAAGTAAGTAGGTTTACTCTAGCTGGTGAGATCAAGCAAACTTGAATCAATCGCAAAAGCGCCACTAGTCCCCGGGTTCCATTAACTGCTGCCACGAGCCAGTTTGAGTCTGGTGCCATCCATGTTTCTGGCCACTCTCTCTGTGTGCGACAATTAACTGATTGGCATCAAGAATTGCTGTCACAAGCGAGCCAACTGCGTCATCTGGCTCCAGAAGACCACCACCGCCAGAGCCAGATTGTCTCACACAAATCCGCTCTCACATTGATGTTTCTGGCATTTGTTTGTTTTAATTCTCAAGACCCTTTACAATTTAAATATGTGATGATATGATCTGACCTTGGTGGACAACTTGTTTAATGTAATAATATTTGAACAATTAGCGACTTCAAAGAGCAAGTCAAAGCAACCCGAAGTCTGCTTTGACCTTGTAAGACTTAGAACTGTGGTCGTCAGACGTCTGTCGTTTGCACTCATCGCCGGTAAGTTGGTCGATTGACTCAACTGAGTTCTGGTGCCAGATCCATTGTTCTTAGATCAATCGCAGAACTGGTTTGCTCTTGGAGCTAGCTGATTGCGCCTACAGTGATTTTAATAAGTGTGCCAAACACCAGGCCAGGCGAAGATGTCATACGCAGAGGAGCACTTTGTGTCGGCACCGCCGGCACCGTCAGCGAGTTATGGCATCGCCAGTGCCACTGCTGCTTCGTTGGGCTCGCCATCGATGGATCACTTGGTGGAGTATCACCACCACCAAGCGTACTACGCTAATCCAGTCAGCTACAACCACAACAGCAGCCATCAATCAGTGCGATCTCGATCGCCACCCTCTACGTCCACCTCATACTCGCAGCACCAACACTTGTCTCCTTACTACAATCTAGCCGAGTCCCACTTGCACCACTATCACCACCCGGCACACCAGTACCACCATCCATATCCCGACTCATTCACCACACTTTCGGTACTTCCGTCTACCTCGACCCAATCTAGTCGATTCTATTTGGACGATTCGTCCTACTCCAATTACAAGTCCTACATGGTTCCTCCAAAAGCGGAGCAGGTGACTTCACCTTCATCGCCCAATTCGATAGGCAGCATGCAACCCTCCCCAGATCAACCAGAAAGCTCTTCGCCCAATACAACTTGTCAAAAAACATCGAAAAATTTAAAGGAAAATGGCTTTAATGAATCCTCCTGTCTTTTACAAGATAAAGGTAATTAAGTTTTATCAAATCAAAAATTTGAAAATTAATTTAAAAACAATTTTATAGCAAAACTTAAAGATTTTCCAAAAGCACCTAAACGAGCTCTAGAAGAAGACGATGACAAGAGCAGTGACGACTGTTGCTCTAACAAAAACTGCAAACTGGACCATCAAAGTTTGATAAACCCACAAAATTGTAACAGATTGATTAGTCTAAACGTTCTTGTTTTAATTTTGTTTGTTTACGTAGCAAGTGTCCGCGAAAGAAAACGCATGCTTAGCATCAATTCGGCATTTGAAGAATTGCGTCTTCACGTTCCGACATTCCCGTTTGAGAAAAGGTTTGACTTGTTTTCAATTTTAATCTCTTTTCTAATTTAATTTTTATATTTTATTGTAGACTATCTAAGATTGACACTCTACGATTGGCAATTGCTTACATTGCTTTGTTGAAAGAAATTCTTGTTTCGGAATATGATCCAATAACTTACATAGAAAAGTGTTTACGTGGAGAAATTAAAGGAGAGCATACAAACGAGTGGAACACCAGTGGTAAGTGCTGCATTGGGGTTTGCATTGGAACAATTGTTCTAAATCACTTGTACTAGATTTGACCGCGCGTTTATCGTGGATTAACTGGGAAAACCTGGGCATCAACATCAGCCAACGAAACCCAATGAGCGCCTTCTCGCCCTTTGTACGCACTCCACACAGCATCATTACGCCAGTGGGTGATCTTGGTGGACAGCACGTGGCCGCATCCTCCTCGGCTGTCTACTACTACGCTCAAGATCGCTAGACCCGCCGCTCTGATTGCTTTTCTCCACCGCAACATTGATAGCAGCCAATTTCACGCATCTCCCAACTGTTTTGTATTCTTCTTGATCTCTAAAGTGTGTAATCATTTCTTTCGGTGTGAGTAGGTTTGGAGGGGGGTTTTGTTTGGTAGCGAGTGTGTGCAATCGAATTTGCCGCAGCACGCGCCAGCCTAGGCACGTGGCACAAGAATAACGCAGCGAGGTGGTGAGCTGTCAGCACCACAACTAGGCACACTGGCACCATACGGTCACACTGGGTCTCACTCGGACTCGCTCCAATCAGTGTATCGAGCCACTGATCCACTGGTGCCGTATGTGTTCCACTATGGCTACAGTAGCGAGTGCGGCACGCGACTTGCACTAATCGCTCCCCTCTCACCAACTCACCCTCTCTTCCTTCTTTGAACAAGCTAGCATCTCGATGTGAGATGTAATTAAATAGTGATCCCTCTCCATAGAAGAATGTCAAGCATTCCATATTTTACATTGTGTAAATCTAGCAATTACCTAGTTTGCTTATGTTAATATCTGTTGTAATAACACTCAATAAAAAATTACGACAAATTACATCTCTCGGTACAACTTACAAAAGTATTTGAATGCTTTAATATCGTTCAATGTATAATGAGAAATAAAATTATAGAATGACTAGAAAAGATAATAGAAAAATAAGAAAATCACATGTGTGAAAAAGTACATGAGGATCATCATTCAGTCAGGTTTGGATTGGTGTAGTTGAAACCTTCAAAAAGTTGCTGATCTTTATCGCTAATTGTCTTGTTGCATGGTGTAATGCACGGTTCTTCCTTTGTGAAATACTGGTCAAAGTAGGATACGTCTGCCTCATGGACCTAAATAAAAGTTGAAGATCAATTAGATACAAATAGCACTCCGTTAAGTATAGGTCTTTTTCGACTCAAGGCTCTTTATAAAATTATTTAAAATATAAGAAAACTACTTTACAATGTGGAACTCACCAGTTGAGGAATAAACGGAGGTTGTACTTTGCACTCCTCGAACGCTTTCCAGTTGACTCCTTGAAACCAAGTTTGACAGGTGATATCACCTTGTAAACAAGTTGGCATCCCCATTCGTTCAGTGGGGTTTTTCTTCAGCAACTTGATTCAAAGAAATGCTCGTTAGTTAGCAACTAAAGATACTCCAAGTAAACAAGTAAATACCAGAGCGCATAAATTCTTGACATTAATAGAGAGGAATCGAGGATAATGCACATCGGTGTTGCATACATTCCACAGAAGCTCGTCTTCGTCGGTGCCTTGGAATGGTGAACTGCCAACACACATCTCGTAGATGACCACACCCAACGCCCACCAGTCTACTGAATTGTTGTACTTGATACCTTTAATTATCTATTTTAAAAAAAAGTTACTTTACTCTAGCAATCATAAGTTAGATCTATAATACAAACCTCAGGCGCCATATACTCGGGAGTACCGCAAAAGTTGGATGGCAATAGTTCTTCGCGATACATCTTGCCAATGCACATTCCAAAGTCTACCAATCGAATATGACCCTAGAAATCAAGTGAGTATAAGCATCATTTCTCCATTGCAAAATCATCATAATTTCTCATTCACAAAGCAACTCACATCATTTGCAACCATCACATTATCTAGTTTGAGATCACGATAGATAATTCCCCGTTTATGGAGAAACCACAGCGCACACACCATTTCGGCTGCATAAAATCTGATAGAGTAAAGAATAAAATGATAAAACATTAGAACTAGGAAAAGTTGGAAATGAACTGCTTCACTAAGTTTAACTCGTTGGGTAGCAATATGAGTAGCGAAGTCGAAATAGCCTAAAAAAGTAAAACAGCATTTGTACGGTTTTGTCTTACCTAGCCTTTTCCTCTGTAAATTTGCCTTCCTTCTGTACGTGGAACATCAGATCACCTCCAGCACACCACTCCATTGCGAAGAAAAGATGGCTCTATCAAACAAGTATTAGTATAAATCTGGGAATTCATTTGGTCTTACATCGGTTTGAAAGGTGCAGAATAATTTGCAAATAAATGGACTTTGGCTACCAAATGCCAACACCTTGCGTTCAATCATAATGCTTTCTACATCATCATCCTCGATTACTGTGTATTTCTTAAGACATTTTATCGCAAAATAATGTTCGTGATTGCGTAGCTCCGCCAACATGACCTGTTGAAGAAAGGTGTCAAGTAAGTAGTGTGAAAAGAAGTTTCTAAGAAGTACCTTTCCAAAACTGCCTCGACCCAGAACGGTAAGAAAGACAAAGTCATCGATGTTGTATTCGCGAAAGCGAATTTTTTGAGGTTTCTTCGAGACCGGCTTTGACTGAGCAAGTTGTGAGCACTCGAGTGTGTCAGTCTTTGACTTGCGATATGGTTTCTGATTCTCCTTGTTGGCTGTCTGGGTGTCGTTTGAGGATGATAAAGGTGACGGAGTGGGTGCTACTTCCGAGCACGTTAGTTCTGTAATCAAATGGAGAATTAGTTTGGAGAGACGAGACTAGAGGACAAAACCTTAAGGCGAGTGTAAAAAATGTAGAGAATGAAGGCGAAGAATACGAGATAGAGCAAAACGAAACAAACTACAAACGAGTAGAGATAGATGTCTATCGGTGTCATGGTGAGTTGCTCTGGCTCGATAGTTTGCTCGACTGAGACTGGAACACAGTGCTTCAATGGTGTGTCAAGTGCAAATCGAAAGACACGCCGAGTAGTAGTAAAATTTTAAAATGACTACTTAGACAAACGAGCAACTCGCAGCAGCTAGTAGGCTTAATTGTTGCTATTAATAGCTTTGATGCTCTTAGAGCCACGCTCAATTCTGTCGGGTTGATCTTTGCAAGACACCCTTTGGGTGATTCAAACTCAATGTTGAATCCTAAAGCTATCGATAAACTGGGTGGTAGCACAACTTGATCTTGAGGAGCACTGATCGGCTCTATCCCACTGTTACCAGAATTGGTAGGTCAAAGCAGTTGCAAGCGTTAGCAATTGCTCGCGTTGACGAAACCTTCCTCGCTCTTTTTGGTGTTCTCGCTTCTGGTGCACTTGTCACTAACCCGACGCGCAAAGAGCCGAAAGCTAATCCGTCAAGCCGGGTGGCAACTCACTTGGCGGCTAAACAACACCAACACTTACAGAAATAGGATTTCCCAAAAGCGCATAAAACACGAACCATATCGATTGACATTGAACTCGATCAAATCTAATCGTGCGTTTCTAATCCCTTTGGTGTAAAAAATGGAATTGGCCCAAACTGTTGATTACTTTGTGTTTGGAATAAGTAGGAAAATTAGGATAAAATTCCGAGACAAGATGACAATTGCAGTTGTGGGTTTGTCCTACTTCTCACTGATCGGAGATTGAGTGACGTCGGCGCTCGTTACTGACAACACTCGTTATGACTTTTAAAAATAATTGTAAAGAATGACGAGCAAAACTAGATCAGTGGGATCTTCTGGAAGGCAAGGAGAGAAGTGAAAGGGGAACAACTCTACGGTAACTCACCAGTCGATGCCTTAACCTTTTTCTTTTTCTTCACACTCTTTTCTGCATTGTCCTCTGAGGTTGATTCTTTCTTCTTCTTCTTGGTTACCTTGCTCACCTTTGTCTCTGGCATAGTTTCTACTGGTTTGGAAGGCAGTCTCAGCTCAAGACATTTGCTTGGAGAGGGTTGGTTCACTGCATCTTCAGAGGTCACGTAAACTAAAGTTGTGAGGGGCTCCACACTAGCCTCGATTCCTTTGGGCTTGGCCAATTTCTTCTTTGGCTTGCTTACCACTGATTTTTCCAATGCAACCTCTTTTGCAGTGGAATATTTGCTTTCTCTACTTTCTTCAACTTTGACTTTCTTGACTGATTTAGATTTTTTGATTAAATTTGATTCGGTTTCTTTAGAAACTGCGGCAACTTCCAATTTTGATTTAGACTTTTTGGGAATTTTCACTGTGTCGTTTGAAACGTGGAGCTCATTTAGTTCTGGCTTAGTTGTTGGTGACTTAAGTGGAGATGGCTCTTTGGATTTTAAGTCTTTTTCAAGTTTCGACTTTGAGGCAACATCTAGTTTGATTTCACTTCCACTTGTTTGCTTGACTTTATCTTGAGCATTATGTATAACTTTGACATCTTGCTCTGATGTTTCTTTGTTTTTGTTTTCTTTTAGTTTGATTTCAAGTTGAAAAACTGTTGTTTTGTTTTCTGATTCTTGAATTAGTGGAGATTTTATTGGAGATAATGATTTTTTAACTTTGGGTTTCTTGAGAGCCGTTTCAGAAACTTTTTGTTTCTCATTAGCTTTTGTCTTGGTGTCAGCAGAAGGTGATTTAGGAGGAGAATCCTCTTTTTGTTTGTCTTGAGAAACTTTATCATTCTTAACAACATTAAGTTTACTTTGAATCTCAATAGTAGATTGTGCCTCTTGTGGCGATTTGGTTTTTTTCGTTTTAATTATTTCTTCACTAGTTTTATTTTTATTTTGTATCGCTGGCTCAGGAGTTGGAGATTTTATTTTATCGTTAGTTTTAATTGTGTTATTTTCATTTATGTTTGAGTCATCTGGCTTAATCAATGACTGATTCTCTTTTTCTGTGGACACCAATTTATCTATTGACTGCACTAGTTTTTTCTTGTCATTTGCAATTACTTTTGTATTGCTTGGCTTTTTGGTTGAAGGCGATTCATCCTGGTTTTTGAGTTCACAAGGTAACGCTACTAGTGGTTGAAGACTTAATTTGACTTCATTTTCATTTTGATTTGAAAATACTTTGGATTTTTGAGCAGTTGGTTTTGACTTTTTTGGGGGTTCATTCGTTTTGTCTAAAGTGAGCACTGAAATTGAGCATTCTTTGTCTGTAGCTTTTTCTTCTTGAGTCGATACTGTGGCTTGTTTTTCTAGTTTCGGTTTTGTTTTCTTCTTTTTGGGTTCAACTTGACAAGCGTCGTCTTTGAGTTTGGGTTCGGGCGCTTTGACAGGGGTAGACGATTCTGGAGGATGTTCAATATTTGATGTTGAAAGACTAGGAGTAGCTTTATTGTCCGAATGATTTTGTAATACATCTTTTGTGGCCTCTTCGGTGCTAGTCTTGGCAACTTTATTCTTCTTTTTTATCTTTTCTGGTTTAGCTTCCGTTTTATTGGGTGACTTGATGAGAGCTGAGTGAAGTATGGGCACTGTCACTTGCTCCTTCGATTCGAGCACTTCAAAGCAGTTGTTGATGGGTTCACGTGTTTCTTTGATTAGTTCGGGCTCGGGTACTTTACATGTAAGCTCTGGCTGTTCGTCATCGCCGCCAGCATTTAAAGCAAACGATCCTTTCCATCTGGCCAACTGATTGTCGTTGACATCTCCGTTGGTCTGAGCACTACCGTTGCACGGCAAAACCGAGTTCTCTTCGATTGTTTCCGGCACTGAGGGTGTTGACACGTTGTTGTTGATATCAGGAATGTCCCAAGAGATTGAGCTACGCCTACTAACATTTTTGCTGAGATCACGTTCGCGGAATTTGATAAGAAACTTGTTCCGCTCCAGTCCCGGGCGCAAGGTGTCGTTTGAAGAAGAGACGCTGTTGTGCGTGGACGAGTTGGTTGAAGAGACCGATTCTTTGTGTGAAGATCCAGTCGAGCCGGCGCTGGTGTGATGCGGCTGTGACTGTGCCTGCGATGACTGTCTTGAGCTAAACTTGAGATTGAGATTGGATAAGAGAGGCCGATCGCGCAACTTGGGTGCGTAGTAAGCGTTGGTGAAGCGATATACTTGGTAGCTGCTCGGAACATAGCTGCTTCCATGTTTGCCGTAATACGAACTTGAAGTGCTTCGAAGATAGCTCAGATTTTCTTTGAAATTTGAATAGAAATCGCTTTTCGACTCGAACGAGCGACCATGCTGAAGTGTTCGGCTACGTGATGATGGATAGGAAGAGGAGGAAATGGTGTCTACACTGCGCGGAACACTTCGCTCCCTCTGTCTAGCCCCTGCCAATCTTGGGTTGGATAATGCTGAGTGGCGTGAGAGGCGAGATGATTCAAAATCAATCTCGGTGGCCAGCGAGAAGATGGATTTAGGCCTGAAGATTCCATCTTTTCCCCGATTAAAAGAAGTGTTGAGACGCTCGGTGGAAGACGAGTGGTTTGAGCTAAGTGCGAACTTGACATTTTTGCGCGCGACCACTGGTGTGGAGGCTTTGCCTGAGCGTAAGGCAGAAGAGTTCGGACTCGAATTGAAATAAATGCGGTCGCTAAACATCACGACGTATTCTCACTATTCTATCTCTCTCACTATTCTATTCACTTGTTGACACTCTTTATGGCGGATCAGGTTGTTTCATTATTCAAATTTGGAGAAGCACATTTTGACCTAAATGGCATGGTCACTCAGTGATAAGGTGTTGAGAAGTTGGATGCTAGGAGTACATAGGAGTACACAACAAATTCAACTAAACCCGGCGAGTTGATCACAGATTGGGGCGGATTGTGAAAGGGATTGAGGTGCGCGTGAGTGTCACCCACGACTAGGTCGGCACCTAGTCGGACTCGATCTGGCCGCGATTCACCAGACGACAACGAAGCGGCAGCCTCCTGGCACCGAGACATCTCCACTTAACTCTCACCATCCTTTGCTCGCATCACAGGAGCATAAAACATTTTTAGCCACCTCTCGCACACACATGGATGCTTTGGCGCCCATCGGTGCCGTGTAGATGCGCCAAACTGACAACACAAGTGGCAAGATGGTGCGCGCGGTAGATCTATGCCGCCAGTACACTGTCGATTTGACTCGACCGTCAACTCAATTTTTGCACAGATTCATTTCTTGGTACGTCAAAGCATAGAAACCACCGGGAGCGTATCCCTTGTCTTGCCATCGGCCCATCGACAAGTACAACTACAGGTGCCTTGCTTGGTGGCGCTACCGTCGCCGGTTGCTTTCACTACAACCAACAGGTTACCAATATAGATTCGTTTTCACATTTTGGCACTATTTTATTTCTTATATTTTATGCTCATTTAGAGTGAATATGGCGATTTGCATGAAATCCATCGTCTCACTGTATGGGTGTGTTACCAAAAATACAACTCGTTGGTGAGGGATTCTTCAAGAATCGTAATCAACTAGTCTCACTAGCGAGTGAGGTGATGTGAGCACTCGTAACAGATATATTCGATTAACGTGCGATTTGGTTGTTGTCAAACTATTCGTAAACACATCCATCGAGTTTGCTGTGCATATGCAGCAAAAGGACTTGAAATTCTTGCTGTCAATGGTGGTGATGGTGAGCATGTTGATGCTGAATTACTGGTAAACTTGAACTTTAAGAGAAAACATTGTCAAACTGAATGCGTGTGCGCATTTATGCAATTGGCACTTAGCGCCAACGATTTGCCTTGTAGTAAACAAACAGTTCGACTCTGGTGGCAAAAGGTTGCACCGTTTATCCGCTTGATGATTTATCACACCGGATGTGATCAAAGTGTAGTAGCTTTAAATTTTACGATGTCCATTATTGTTGATTTAGTTAACTATAGTTAGTGATTTTGTTTTGATTTAAAGTTAGGGATTTTTTATCATGTAATCCAAGACAATTTTATTAGTTAAACTTAAACGTTTGAATATAGCAACAAACCCTTTTCACGTTGGATGATTTTTTTTGTTTATAATATTAATATATAAAAATAAACTTTCTTTAGAAACGAACCAAAAAATCTTTCAACATGCATTATGTATTTTACCAGACTGAATGAATAGATCAAAATTGGTGTACGCAGTACAAAATATACCGAAATGCACAAAAGTACAAACGAGTTTCATTATATGATTTTCAAACTACGAAGGAAAGTGTCATAATAAAGGTTTCTAAGACGAAATACGATATAGGTTTATTGCCAAAACTTGCTATAATCGGGACAAGGCGGCAACTCGAAAAACCTGCTGAATTCTGATGGCCTGAGAGATTGCCACTCGCTAAACTTGTGATCTAGTCTCAGAGATGGAAGAAAAAACAAACCAGCATGCAACATGCGACTGGTGTGCTATATTTAAAAGTTACCATCATCAACGGATAAACTGCAGATTTCGGGAGAGAGAGAGAGAGAGTGAGTGAGTGAGTTTGGGTGAGAGGAGGTAGGTGGCAGAAAAGACAATCGCTCGATTGACACTCGCCTTTGTGGCACATTTGCCAAGCACATGATCTGTATGACTTGTCAGTATTACTAAATCTTTGTTGTCTCTTCTCATTAACGCCTAGTTAATTTGAGATAATTTATCAAACTAGAATAACAAGCCCCGAGAATGGAAATTTGCCCAAATCTATTGTAGCACTGATGAAGGTGCAGATTAAAATAAATCTCTACAAATCTGTATGACTTGGGTCAGTTTACGGAAATATCTTCTACACTACACGGTTCACTCTCGAAACAAAGAGTAGCATTGATAGAGACGAAAAAAGCTCTAGTATATTTGGCCTAATATGGAAATACATTGCATTGCTAGTTTTAACTCATTGTTGCGTACTTTTATTCTGAAATATTCGTGATATATCTTTACAAATTTTTATTAATATATATAAATATATAAGCTGTAAGGCTATAAAGTTTCATTTAAACAAAGAAAATAAATTGATCTTTAGGTTAAATCTTTAGTTATATTATATATTACATGTGACTTGATAAACCGAAAAGATTAGTGTTAAACATTACAAAAATAATAAAATAAAATGACAAAGCAGATAGAAAGACTGCAATGCTCAACTAAAACTTTAAAAATACTGTCCGGTTATAACCCAACATTAAGCACGTTTCTGGTTATAACTCGACAAGTATTTGCAATAGACTTTCAATTTAAAAATGTAAGTTTATAAGCAGACATTTTGGAAAATCAACGCTTATAATCTGATTTTTTTAATTGTAGAGTTATAAGCCAACATTTCTTAAATTGTCATCTTAAAAGCTGGTATTTTTGAAATTGTAAGGTTATAACCAGAAAGTTCTCAATGTCAGGTTATACCAGACAGTATTTTTAACAGTGTAGATGTTTGGCGCGGTCAATTTTGTTTTGGATGACACAAGCACGACATCTATGAACTGTGTGGGGAAATGTTGCATCAAATCACTCTACGAAGATAAAAACCTAATGAAATGATTTTTTCAAACGCTTTTAAGATAAGATATTTTGAATCATTTGCAATCTATCAGTACCAAAATTAAGACGATTTGGTGAAAATTAAGAG
>WURS02192234.1:0-20568 GCA_011762765.2 Rhinocypha anisoptera
GTGTGTGGTAAGCGGATAAGGGGAGCGAAGGGCAGACATACAAAAAATAGCCACCAGAGGGGGAGAGAGAGAGAGAGAGAGAGAGAGAGAGAGAGAGAGAGAGAGAGAGGGAGAGAGAGAGAGAGACGGTAGAGTGTGTGTGGTAGTGATCGGGTGACAATGGATTGAGATTGACATTGATGGCACCTAAGCAGACAGGCATTCGGGCAATGGGTCACTTGAACTACCCGACTCGCTTCATCGACGCTAGATAACTCAATTTTGAAGATCAATCTTCCTCTCTCTCCCTTTCTCTCTCTCTCTCTCTCTCTCTCTCTCTCTCTCTCTCTCCACCCCCGATCCCCATCTAACGACGATGTTGAAGATGAAAAAGGGTTCAATCTCAATCATCATTTGAGACGCAGATCAGCAACTCGAGCGCCCGTCAACCTGTTGATTTGAATCAATTTTAGATTCAAAATTGCGATATCATATCATATCAAATCACATTTTTATTTTAGATATACACACACGGTGAGTCATTTAAGTGCTAAGTGGATCTCGCACATCGCGTTGATCGATTACACAATGAAGATATTTTTTCAACTAAGTAAAATTTAGATATCACACCTGAAAGTGGCACTAGGAGAAAGGAGAGGATACTAATCAGATTAACATTGATCTTGGTGTTGGTTGTTGTTGGGTTCGGTTTGCCATAAAATCTATGGTTTGATGAGAGATTCTTTCAACAACAATACAAGGATTAGTCTGTGTTACCGTGTGACTGTTTGTGTGTGGCAGTAAAATTGTCATTAACACTGCACCAAAGGTCAAATTGGGAGAGATTAAGTATCGGATTTGGGTACTTGAAGTGAGTGATTGAGTGTCTGTGTGTGTGCGCAAAAGAATTGAGGATTGTGTGTCATTCGGTTTAGGTGCACAATGGGTTTATGTCTTTCACAGAAGGATATTCAGGTCGATTCCTTTGAAATGGTGAGCGTGTTAAGGACAAACTAAAGCTTTTTATTGGACTTTGTGTAGATTCCTATTTTATTACACATCATTAATTTATTATTGCTCTATGGGGGGTATATGATGCTATTTTCTAGAAAATGTGACTGGCTTGCAAGACAAAACTACTTTGTGTTTTTCCATAAAGAAATACTTATTTTATTTAAATACTTAATTAACTTTGAGTAACACTCTTCTGAAGTCTTACCGTTTTAAAGTTGACAACAAATTGTGAGAATTGTGGCGTATCCCATATATTCAACCTAAAAATCTCTTTCCATGCCAATTCAAAATTCTTTATGTTGAATTGTTGCTCTCAAGTGTACTGAGAAAATAAGTTCACTGTAAAATCTCTTCGTAAGTTGAGTAGAAAATTGTGAAAAGCGTATCCAATCGTCAAGATGTGAGAAAGAAAGATAGCTCCGTCATCTTGATAAACTAAATGTGTTAGTTGTGGTTTATGCGCTACCTCGAGCGATTCCCTTTGCACTCAAGCGTAACACATGGTTTCATTGCTAGTCTGTGGCTATAGCTATATGACTGTGATACAGATATATAATCCAATAAGACCATGATGATGACGATGATGATGGTGCAGATTGTACATTTGTGCGAGTTGGGTGAGGTCATAAGCGTTGGGTGCCAGGTGAGTGAGAACTTACTTCAAATGGTTACCCTCGCGCTATTGCACAACTACTTCTCTTTCTCTCTCTCTCTCTCATCCAACCGCCACATTGACATTCCTTCCTTAGTGCTATGGCGATTGAATTAATTCATCAGAGTGAAGTGAGCAGTGCAGAACTCGTTCCCACACTGCAATGCACAACCCACCTCGCGCGCACCGATTGACACCGAAAAGGTATCTAACGGTTTTCGGCAACTCAATCTTCTCTACCCTCTCTCTCTCTCTCTCTCTCTCTCTCTCTCTCTCTCTCTCTCTCTCTCTCTCTATCATTCTCTCTACACGATCATTAAGCCTTGCGACCAAATCAAACCGCCTGACCAACCATCTGTTGGGTGTTGTTGTCGGTGGTGGTTGGGATGCGGAATGGTGAATCATCCTGCACCAATTAGTTCATCTTTCAAGTTGTCTTGTGATCATATAGATGTGCACACTCATACACACGCATTCGGGAGCAATGTATTGAGTTTATTGACACGACACCGAAGACCGAGCCTAAACGGCCGATCAAGAGAATATGTCGGATGAGAGTATGGATTGGATTGGTATGAAGAAAAGTGTAAGAGAGTCGATGTGTGATAGATAAATTGCAGAATTATCTCGTTAGTCAATATATGTTCGGACAGTTTGCTTGATTGAATTGTCAGCCGAAGAGTATACATCATGCTCTTAAGCAGATGACCGGTGTCGGGTTCCTCAATGCAACAGAGAAGAAGGAAGGGAGAGAGAGAGAGAAGGAGAGAGGCTACTGAATTGCAAATCGGGCGCTTGATTCGGCGTTCTGGCCATTCTCTCCCTCTCTAGTTATACTGTCGGTAGGTCGGTGGGATTGCTTGATTATATAACACACAGAACAACGTGCTCGCGAGAGATCGGCGTCATTAGAGAGACTCTGGCGATGAGGGATCACCACACGGCGAGGGAAGGGGTTAATGTCGATCGGCAGCGCTGAAGAGGGTAGGTACTACAAGGAAGCGAGCGATAGTCATTTCACTTCCTTACAACCGACGCGACGTTATCATTAGCCGTGTCTGAAGCTCGCGCGACGAGGCGAGAACAATCGCTATCACGCTCTTTTCTCTCTCTCTCTCTCTCTCTCTCTCTCTCTCACTCACACACACACTGTCTGTGTGGGATTCACCTCAACCAGACTCGGTACCCCTTCTCCGCCACAATGACGATCAACTGTGCGTGTGTGTGTTTGTGTGTGATGATAACGATGCCCGAATGACCATCTGGCCTAGAGTGGGCGATCAGTAGGCTAGCAATGCAATATCACAATCATCACCCGAACCAGTGTGCCAGAGGGGGTGCCACGGGACAAATGACACTGAACAGAGAGTCACCATTAACCCATTCACCTCGTTACCGGTCATCCAACCTACCCCTTCTTCTTCACCTCCCCCTCCCGCGCTTGGTGGGCTCATCTTCGTCACCACTTGATTCGTTTCTTTCCAATTTTCCGCTAGACCACGCGATGACAGCAATGGGGGTGACAAGACGAGACGTTTGGCAAATTGGCAAACGTAACCGATTACTTTTGCCACTTACTTTCACCACAAATTAAAATATGAGAAGAATGATGAGTTAATCAAATCCATAAAATAACTGTGCTACAATGTTAATATTTTTTTTATCGCTCAAATCTAATGATGATAAAAATTGAATTTTTTCAAACGAATGATAAACAATTTCTTAAAATATAAAAGCGTTAAAATTGGAGCTTTTATAACAAAATTTACTGATAAGATAATGAATGTTTCATGGCTTCTTGGAGACCATTAGTCGACGACTTGAAGCAATTTGTTTATGGTTGAAGAGTCTTATTGAAGATATACTTCACACACACACACACACACACACACACAAACACCGTACTACTACGAATTGACTTTTTTCTGAGAGGTGTACAAACAATAGACCAAACAAAGTTGGAGAGCAAAGCATCGACTTCCGATTGCACCAAGTCAAACACACGCGATCGATCCTCGGCGGTGGTCCGATGTTTTCCCTCTAATTGATTGTTTCAGTCGAGACTTGTAATTTGGCTTGGTCCCTCCTCCCACTTCTCCTCCGCCCCCCACATCGTATCCCATCCCTCGGTGTACTAATTGCGTACACCGAGTGAGTTGACCTAAGAAAGGGAGAGAAATGGAGAAGCAGGATAGATAGATTATAAACACGGCCGATCAGCTTTCGATAGTTTGATAACATTAGTATCTCACAGACACATAAATAACTCTTTCAGCATCAAGGAGCTTAATTGAAGCCTCTTCGAGGAGTCAATTAGAGAGATTTTTCTATACTTCTTACCTTTTGAAGCAAACTCTTGTGTATACATACACAAACCACTGAAGTGTTCCGTATTGCCGGCGCGTGATCGATCAATCGGCCGGTTTGGTTCCACTTGGAACTTCAATTTTTGGATATGCCAATCATGCCGGTAGAGTTGATTCTGTACTTGGATTTAGTTCCGGAATTTGAGAAATAACGATCTCTAAAGGAGTAAATTAAGTAATTAAGATAGATAGTTTGAAATAAACAATTTTAAATAAATATTTTGAGTGATATGCTAATCAACAGGTGAATCTTCAAGTGAGAAAGAGAAAGATGTTTACAAATAAGTGGTTAGACAATCTCGATCTTGTCCTGAACCGATAATTATTTAAAAATAAATAAATAAATAAAAATTCCATTAATAGCATCCTTGAGGTGTTCTATGATTGTGATGGCAGAATCCTTTCCGCGTTCAACCTCATACTCTTTAATTGAAAAAAGTCACAAAGGTGATTTATTCACAGTTGATTAAGTTTTATGTGTTGTGTATCTTACTTCTTAGGTAGCCGTTTAATAGAGAGTCTGGTTTTGGTGTAAGAGAGGGTAACCCCCGAGAGAGGGAGAGAGAGTTGAATTTGACTGGTTTGAAAGCGAATGGGCAACCGGTCGGTTGTGGTTGCCAAATGGGAAAAGTTTGCTTCGGGGAAAAGAAAAAAGCCTCAATTAGCCATGACGAATCCAACTGGCGACAGAAGACCTATCTCTCACAGAGCAAACGATAAGAACCTTTGCTAAAAGGATTCAAAAGGAAAGTTCGCTGACTCTCGAGTGGTGGTGTCTTATCAGCGATGTCGGATCATCATCTTCATCCTCGTGCTGCTCGAATGCAAATACATCGTGTCCACTTTGGAACTGTCGCCGGGAGTCATTCGAACGAGTAGTGGTGATGATGATGATGCTGATGTCAACGACCAAAGGAGATGGAGATGAAAGTGAAACCAAAGTGCCATCCATCACACGCGCATCGAGTTCGAATAGCCACCATAAATAAACAGCACAGAGAAGAAAAAACGAGCAAAGACACCTGAAGACACTTTCTCTCTCTTTTCTAATTTTGAGTGTGTAAGACAAAAATTACTCAACTCTCATAAATTGATTATTTGATTATCCGCGCGATCCATCCAGAAACGATCGAGCCATTGTGGCTTGGCATCACCAGCCCAACTCGATTTGTTTTTGTAATTCAAATCTGACTGGACGACTTGGTGATGCCATCCATCTCTTTGGTTTTTGAGGCAAAATCCATGCTGAGTGGTTCCAGTCGATTCTGATTTATGGTTGGCGCTCCTCGGTCGCTTTCTTCTGGATCTTCTGTTTTATTTTTAAAAACTTTCTCCCTCCTCTTCCTCTCTGTCAATATACAGTAGCATCTTAGTTAAAAACAAATCAGATGAAGGTGGAATAGAAACAGAGAAACAAGAAAGATGAGATAGATTGGAAAGGAGATGAGCATCTATAAACAGAACACAAAAGCGTGTGGAACAAGTGATGAGCTCGTGATATCACTTCAAACCGTTCCTCCTAGATTGATCACACTGAAAGGTTAGAATATGAAAGTAGCATCTCTTTTTCTATTTCTCTCACTAATTGCCGGTTTGGTGTATGTTGTAATGCTACCAGACATGCCGCATATTTTGAAGTGGATGAACCAGAAACAGCATCACGAATGGCTCCTTGAAAAGCTTTCACATGACTCGATTGGTTGTTGACTGATTTACGATCCTCGATGGTGCAACCAGTGACGATTTGACAATGACAAGCGAATTGGTAATTAGCAACTATCTCTCTCTCTCACTATCGTTGCCGCCTTAAGTAATTACACTTTGATGCTTACACTCACACACACTCTGGAATCCATCAGACTCGTGTATTGAATTGCTTTTGTCTGAGCACGTGTCCACAATTGGATTGAAACCACTAAAAAATTTGTGTGCGTATGGTGTAATAATCACCAGAGCGCAATTGATTGCACTTCTCAATAACATATAACATGTATAAAACAATAGTTGTAGCACAATTCAAATATAACTTGTATTGTTTTTATATTAGACTGTTGAGAGATGATGATGCGGCTTGAACAAACAAGTGAGTTGCTGATGATGTGTAGATTTGCTATCTTCTATCTATGAGGTGTTCTCAAGCGGTAATCTTCACGTTTTCTTTGTGAGGAGGGAGGTTGATTCGCAAGAAAAATAGTGCCAAACACACCGGCCTGGTTTGTGGTGATGCACTGGAACAATCGAGTGGCGTAACACACTACATGACACAGTGAGAAAAAACGCTGATAATGGCCCACATTGTGCCCCAAACACCACGAATCGGGCGTGTTAGATTGAGACTCGTGTCTTGCTCTCTCTCTCTCTCTCTCTCTCTCTCTCTCTCTCTCTCTTGCACACTTTCTGAAAACATAAAAATCAATGCTTTAGTGCAACGAGTAGAAAACAACCAACAGAACAGGGACAGTTCAGAAAGGTAAAGAAGTGGATGATGGGGTGGGCAGTGATAGAGAGGGAGAGAGAGAGAAATAGGTGACTTGCTTGTCCCGCTTTATTCGCCGTTTCTCGCCTCATCGAGTTTAGAGTTGTTGGAATCTTGCAATTGTTTATTCTTTTCATATTTCTATCCGTTTCTCTCTCTCTCTCTCTCTCTCTCTCTGCTCAACTGAGTGTCGCCATTCATAGGTAGTCGGATTGAATGGCAGTGAAGACGATGGATGGATTGCGAGTGTCGGGCGGACGGTGCCTCTGCTCGCGATGTGTTCGTGCCCGAGCGCGCGATCCATCAAAACGTGAAGGCCAGATTTGGCGTAGTAGTGTCTGGAACACACACGATGAGCGTTGGATGTTATTCTCGTCCGATTGAACGAACGGAGTGACGACGAGTAGCAAATCAATCGATCGATCTGTACCCAGACTGGTAGTGTAATTAGACACTGGATGCCATCTTTGCCGCTGATCGATGATGCCACTGCAAGTCGCGCTACCGAACGCATGATGACGCTGCCGAGTGATTGATGGCGACCTTTGGCATTGGAAGGGGCACCGGTCGGGTTCGTGTCCCGGTGAGATTCAATTTGTGTGTGTCTATGCAATCGACACGCTCCAATCGTGTCACTGGATTGACATCCACGTAGAGGAGAGAAGTATGCTTGGCCGGCATGGCACTCTTCGGCATCGGCACCAATCAGTAATGAGACTCTAATTGCGAGCCAGTCAGCTCGAGCATTGTTGTATTGGAGCGCTCACAGCCAGAGGGGCTCGCGAGATGAGGTGGAGAAGTGGTAGAGTGGCACAGTGCGTTGGCTAGCGATATTGGCGCACTATTGGGCATCAATTAATCCAATTGCGCCCTTAGCCAGTCTCACCGCCCGAGTGCCACTCTGGGCGTCCCACCGATTCACGCAGCACATTGCCTACTGCTCCAGTTGTACAAAGTCACACACACTTAGGCGCCACTTGACGCCCTCGGTTGATGGGCGCAACAGGTGAGAGGTGATGTGCCATTGGAAGATGTCTCATCTGACCCGGTGGCTGATGCTTTTCACGAGTGTCACTTGTGCTAGTTGTGCACACGAGAACCTCGATTACAAGCCGGAACAAGTAAGGCACACTAGAGAGGCCTCAAACAAGGGCAAAAATGAAGTGAGAGATGGTTTGATCGTTGAAGACACACTCGCTTAGGTAGCTCAACACTACACCCACGCGCACTACTCAACTCACCTTGTGCAATCGTCATCGGATCGATCTGGCTTGATAGCGTTGGGATTACGTTGCGACATCTGCCACCAAGTCATTCTCCTCACTCAGCATCACCACGCGATCTTGGCCGTGAATGCGAATTACAATTAGTTCCGGTAATAGTTGTTTTTCTTTGTTTTCTCTTTATTCTGATGATGATGACGATAAAAGAATGAATGAATGCGACTGGTTGATAACATCGCAATGTCAGATTTCCATCGCTGAATTTGTCGTCTGGTGACAGGGGTGATGCGTCGCGTGTTTTGTCTGCCAAAGAATGTGAGACGTGACTTAACCTCTGGGTTCAAGCAACTTGGTACGAGTGTTGTAGTCACCACAACAAGCAAATCTGACAAAACTTGCCACTCGATTCGATCCACTCTCTCTTTTCATTTATTCTGTAAAAAGTGAATAACAATTAGTTCCGGTGATGTGATTTTGTTGGTTTTCACTTCCCATTGCCCGGTGATGAATGAGTGAATGTCATCCCATGGCAATGCTACATTTTCCTTGTTGAAAGCTTGGGTGAATGGAGAAACCATTGCCAAGTGATGTGATGCATGGTTTAATTCTTGGGTTCAAGCACCTCAAATGGATCAGTGTAACTCGATCAGGGTGCGGGGAAAGACTAACGGTATTGAAACCCATTTTCACTTTGGTTTGGCAATTCAAGTTGGCAATCAATGCATAGGAATTAGTTTCGCGGTAGTTCTGTGGGTTTACTTCTCATCTCCTATTCTCATGAATGAACAGAAGGATGAAAGCGATCACATGACACGACAATGTCAGACTGCTCATCAAAGCTGCTCAATGTCGTCTTATGACAAGCGATCCTCTCCTATGACAGGTGCCAAGGAGATGTGATGCTGGGGTTCAAGTACCTCTACCTTGGTAGCGTTGCGCCACTCATGGATCGCCCACGCCGCGTGGTGGTCACATCGCATGGCGAGCCGTATCGTCTGGTCTCGTGGCCCCGCCTGCCCACTGCACCGCATCTTCTCTGCTGCTACGACATACAACCACACTCACTAACAGAGACTTCTCTCTTTCTCTTTCTCTCTTTAATGCCGACCGGCAGGCGAGTTCATTCGGCACACGTCGCGCGAGAGGAGAGAGATAGTGAGCCAAAGATTGAGCTGCCAAGGAAAGAGAGAGAGAAAGAGAGCTGGAGTGGCCCGCTGGCGCGGTGGTGGTTGAATCAGCAGTGTGCTGTGTCAGTCGAGCTCGAAGCGGCAAGAAGGCTAGGCCAGTCCTGTGTGTCGCGGTGCGCACTCTGCCGGGCTGTGCACTCGTCCGCGCGCGTGGTGTGTTGTGTTGTTGGTGCCTGGCTCGCGCTGCATGCGTGTATGATGTGCATGCCAGCCCAAGCATACTTTGTTTTGACTGTGTCTCACTCTCCATTCTCCGGTGTCCATCTCAACGACACATCCCGGCACCAGATCTAGACCAAGCGATGTGACCAGTGTGTTCTTTTTTGTGCTCTTTGTGCATCGACAGTGTCTCTTGATGTGTTATCCACAGTGCCACTACCAACCGTCACCCTTGTGATCGACTTTGTACACACTCTGTCCACCCTCAGTGCAAATGGTTAGTATGGCTATGATCTAGTCATCGGTGTCTAGTGTCATCGTCGAACGCCGGTGACGCCGGATCTTCTATGTTAAAATACCAAGCCAATAGTGACGCCACTAAGTAGTCTACCCCCTTCACTGACAGCACGACTGCAGTGTGTCGATCTCTCTCCTGGCCTACTTGTCACGGCCACGGTCGAATGATTGGCGCGGAAGGGTTGCCACCGGTGACCTACCCTTCGCGTCTGTCCTGTCTTCGCCTCCCTAGACTAATCGAGAGAGGATTCAATTATCTTGTCTCGCAATTGGTCACATTGTGGTTTGGTGATTCGATTTCCTCGTCATCGTGGTGGCTAATCCAGCTCGATGCGATGGAGCACATCGCTCTCGCGCGTCCCTGAATCGCCCCGTTCGACCCGATCCCTTCGATCAGTAGGCCAGTCTGTCTTCTCCTGATGGTCAGCCACTGCGATTACGCCGCCTTGTGGCTGCGAGACATCTTGTCTTGTTACTGCTTGTTGATAATTGCCCTGTCTCTGTGTCTGTCTCTCTGTGTATGTATGTGTGTGTTTCTCTGCCCTCGATAGTCAATCTCTCTCGATCGCTCACTTCGCCATCGTTATCTGACCGAAGGCGCGAGATAACACCAAAATTGGACGTGAGTCGAGAGTGGGAGCGATGTGCGCGCTAAGTCTGTCGGTGGCGCGAGAATTTGATTCCGATCGATCTCGAGTGGTGGCGAGACCATTGTTTGTGTTTGGCCAAACCGATCTCGATCAACACGCTCTCACGCACACATCTAAACCTGACCACCATGACCACACCGACTGTCGATGTGCCATGGTGTGTTCGTCATATCGTCCCCACTAGCCAAATATGTCGAACGCGAGACACGAGTCAAGTCGTAGCATGGCTCACTTTCTCAATGACCATTTTCTGACCTCTTCGTCACCTTTTACCCAACTTGTTCTAAAGACGAAATGCATGTTTAGCTCATAACATTCCGGAGACCACCTAGATTTAGGTATCCAGTCTAGTCTGGAGTTAATTATGGTAATTGTGATAAAGTTAGATTGTCTCTGCAAAATTGAGAAATTTTATCATCGGTACACCAACAATTTAGCATTGAAAATAGGCAATTGAGGTAAATGTGGTTGAGGTTAGATAAGTAAATATATTAAAAAACAAGCTATAATCAATGGCATCTTGTTGTGCGAAATAAAACCAATTTTGAGATTTATTTATTTGTGTTGCCAAAGAAATTAATCTAGTTGAGGCACACACATGTGCACAAACCACCAGGGCTGACATCGACCCTAACATAGTAAACCTGTCAGACCCGTGAGTGATTGAATGAATGTTTTATAAAGTCTTCTGCCTCTTGCCTCGCCAATCAATTGAATTGAAGTATTCCAAGTATTTTTCCAATCGAGACGACGAAAGGTAATTCTAAATATACATACATACTGAAAGGGTCAGAGAGGTTTGCCTCTAGGGGCGAGAAGAGTTAGGGTGGTTGACACGCCATCAATGCAATGTCAATTTCAACAACATGACATTCATCTCGATTGTGTGTGCGTGTTTGATTCTTTTGAAACTAACATGTATTCAGTCGAATGTCGATGCTCACCTTTGCTCTCTCTCTCCCCCTCTTGTCTACACGTTTCTCTTTGATTACCCTGGTTGCACATTTTGTTGGCACCACAAGACAACTGGTGGTGCACCGATTTGCTCGATAGTCCGCATCATCGACCACTCACACCAGTTGACGAGTTTATTTTTATTATATAAAATTACTCGCACACATCTCTCTCCGTGCACTGTCGGTCGATGGGTTTGTCGGTTGGTTGGTGTCCTAGTCTGACGGGCGACAATTGGCGCTATTCGCGGTTAGGATTTTCAAGTACAGAGACAACCGAAAAGCATGCGTCGATCAGGCGTGGCCATTTTCCTCCCTTGGCCAGAATTCCCATAGATCACACTACACACTCCTGGTGCCAACCCGGCAATCAAAGATACTCGTGCGATTGTCGTTGTTGTTGCCGAGTGGCCTCTATTTTCTCCCTCGTTCCTGAATTCCATTTCCCCCTTTTAACCGTCCAGATTCCCCAAGCCAAGTGATCGCTTTGTGTTGTTGAAGCGTGTCATTGTGTATGCGTGTGGATACGAATCGATGGCACGAAGAATGGATTATCTCTCTCTCACTCTGACCCACCTCTGAGGGGCGAGGAGGTTCAGATCGAGGTTTAAACTCGACCTTTCGATCGATCGAGCCACACGGTGCGTGTCTTTCATTATCTCGGGTGGTCAGGTCGGTCCGGCTCCCCTCTCTCTCTCTCTCTCGCAGTGTAAGAGAGGGTGATAACTCTCTCTTGATGATGCGTCCGGTTTCAAGTTCAGTTCAAGAATAGAATCAAAATATAAATAAAGTTGAGATGGAAGAAAAAAAGAGCAAAACAAAATGTGCGCCCGAGGGTGGCAACCTGGGGATATCGATATCGATTGATGGGTCGATTGGTTCGCAGTGTGCTTGGTTTGTGTGTGTGTGTGCTCGGTCTGATGTGTGTCACTCGGACTCCTTCGGTCGGTCAAGTTGTGTTTGCTTTTCCGCTCTCCCGCGGCGCTCACACTTCGTTCCGGCATCGTGGTTACCTGGAAAGTGATGTTCAATTCAAAAAAACTCGATCGCCTCGACACTGTGCGTTCACTAATGACTGAATTCGAGCACTCGCACGCAGCGTCACCGATAATTGCTCATCCGACTGACCAGTTGGCTAACAAGTCGGCTATGTGATGCAAGTCAAACACACACACACAAGCCAAGTTCTTTGTTTTATCTCTTGATTTACTATTGAATCCAGTGTTTCCTGGCTATACTCATCACTCTCTCGCGCAGTTGAATTGATTTGTAAATTGGATTTTTCAATTTAAACACACACCGACTCGGGAGATATTGAGATAGCTCGCATTTTCATTGAAGAGGTACATTCGTGCCATGGCTATTACTAGCTAATTCTAGGCTTGCTACCTGCATCACTCTCTTTCTCCGTTTGTTTCAAAGTTAAAGAGTAGACATGTTTAGCCACTATCAAAGATCATGGCACACACATCACGTGACATGATCGATTTGCCTTATTATATATCGGAAAAGGAGTGAGAGAGAGACATGTGTATGTAGACTCTGTGCAGTTGTATGTATCTGAATCTTTGGCTTAGTCTCACACACACGGTGACGTCAATCGTGTTATGAGTGCGAAAATTACATCTTGTCTTGGTAGGACTTGTGATAAATGTACTCCTTGGTCCAAGCCTCTTTGACCAGCATGAACATATCGTCGCGATGATATCGTTTTCTATTTTTTTCTTGTCTTCTTTTACTCTTGTTATATTATCACAGATGAAGAATGTTTCTTTGTATGTGTGGACCATCGGAATTGTCCTATTGATAATATCTTGCCGGAGAGAGAGAGAGAAAAAAAAGAGATCAGTCAGAGTAGATGAGCTGGGTTAGACACTCACTGGCACTCAATGTTAATTGCGTACTATTAACGTTATACACGCACGATGCATTGGTATCCTTTTGACACCTTGATCCTACATTGTACTCGCTCATCACTCGGGTCTCACAATGGGTCGGGGTCGATCAGAGTGGCGAGACCGATTGGATCATCTGCATTTTCTCACCTTAATCCTGTTTTTCACTCTCTTTCCCAACTCATGTTCTGTGCAACAACCGAATATCACTCGAGGTGGATTTCAATTTACATTGATTAGCGAGTGGTAGCTCATTTCATTTCGTTCTCTCTGTGTGTACATTTGATTTTACAACTCAACTTACACACACACTCTCTCTCTCCCTCTCTCTCTCTCTCTCTCTTGAAATGTTGAGTTAGATTTATATTTTTAGAGAGAAAGTTGAGTTGAGGCTTCTCAAGAGAAGATATTTCGAAACTGGACTTTAATTGGACTTGACGATGGGCGCATTTGGCGACTCTGGGTGCTCTCCATCTCGCGGTGATCGCGCCATCGATCGCCTCTCTCTCTCGGGTGCCATTGTGCTACCACACTACCAGTAGCCCAGTAGCCCAGTAGCCGTGACTTAGAGGCTAATTTTAGAGTGGCTATTTACCTTATACAACAACACAACTCGAGGTCGGCATGATTGGTCCGATCGGTTTCGGGTTTAAGTTGATCCATGGAAAATGCCACCAATTAGACAGAAATGACGTCAAACGAAGACACCCTTTGGCATAACTCGTGTTCACGCCACTGTCATGATTGCTCACTGTCTTGATTGTTGACTGAGCTAACTCGTGGCGATTTTGGCGCATCTAACTCGGGTGCTTCTATCGATGTGTGTCGTGACAGCATTCTGTTTTATACCAGCTGTCTTTCCAACTCACTATCTACCTCTGTGTTCAAATGGCTTGATTAAAATTCAAACCAGGGTTGAAGCTTTTAATCATCGACACATTTGTGCGGATGTTATTTTGAGAGCGAGTATTCCGAGGGAAAATGGGGGGTCTACTTAGCCATTCATGATGTGGTCGGTTGGAATTCTTCACACTCGTGTCTCCCTTGGGGACTTTTTACTGACTGGTGGCTGACCACTTCCTCGAGTTAACGATAGCGAGAAGTGCCATGAGAAGCTCGCACTACCTTGACAGTGACAATGTTGGTTGTGCTGCTGCTGTTGCTCTGCGTGTTCATTCTCTACGGTGGCATTGATACTCTAAACGATCATCATGCTTGCAGTCCACCTCATCATCATCTTTTGATTGCCCAATCGAAACCTAATAGACTAACTCGGTTTGCTTTCTCTCTCTTTGTTTGTCTATAGAAATTTCCCCGAAGGAAATGGCCACCTTCACAGCGGTGGCTGTCCTGCCATGGCCTGGCATCCGTCCGCGACCACCTCGGTCGCCACCTCCCCAAAGGTCTTCGCTAAGCGTGTGAGGATCACCTATGTCTCTTTGGTTCCAACGGTGCAATCGTAGCGTTCGTGGAGCAACCCAGTGCCAAACCAACCACATCGCTCTTATGCCATCTGATGCTGTCATCTTTGCACCGCCACTCGTGCTCTTTCGTGCAAATCACACCGCTGAGCTAATTGTACCCCCGTATCAGGCTCCATCTCGCTCTTTCAACACTCAACTGTCTGCTCAAGTATTCAAGAGGTTCTTGAGGAAAATCTGGCTTCATCTCGTCTACCAGCTCGCGCACTCTCCCACACCAGCCTGCTAGATTGCCATCTCAGTTCCTTGTTCGTTCTCGACCTCTCTTCTATTTATTTTTGTTAGTTCACGCTCGGGCATATTATATAAATCATCATATGATTACTGTTGTGATGATTGTTGGCCACGTGTATTTATTGCACCATCAAGCCAAGTGTCACGCGTGGTGAGCTGTTGAGTGCTCCTGCTGGACAGATCACTCATCACCATTGTGGAGCGGTGACTCGGGGACACCCACTGACTCACTCGGAGACTCTGTGTCCAAATCGAGCTCCGCTATCTATCCTTAGTGTTTAGTGTGTGCATCATCTGCTATCCATACTTTGAGAGAGTGCTCAGTGGAGCGCACACCTGACATGAAGACGATGTAAGTCAGTGGCACGCTACCGACGAGCACGCCGGGTGCCACTAGAAACCGGCGCCTTCGACCCACTTGGCAGCATTATCACCATCGTCACCTCTTAGGTTCTTTCGGTGAGTGTCGTCGTCTCGACTTGATTTCGCACCCAACACACCACACCAGACCAAGCCCCGAACATGCACTTGTTTGTGTGTGTTTGTGCATTTGACATCGTCGTGTGTTTGGCATATGCATACACGAGATCACATACTGAATCACATTACGCGCACTCCAGGTCGCGCCGAGGCACTTTACATGGCTGCCTCTCTCACTCTCCAAGACACGCCACATTTCGACATCTCGTTGCTCTTGCTCTCTCCCGTACAGATCGCATTACATGGGTGAATTACATTAGCTTATATATGTGTGTGGATTCGCTTCTAGTAGACGTTGTCATCATTTGTTCGGATCAGTCAGATGACGACGCGAGCAGTGCTTTCTTGGGTCTTGTGCGATCACACTAAGACTTGTTGGTCTTGAAACTGGGTTGGAACGCCCTGAAAGTTTATTGACTTCACTTTTCAGATTTACCGATTAGTTAGTCAAACTTTTAGTTTTTTGTGTGGAGGAATCAAAGTATAAAACTTACACCATCCCTCTCAATACCGCCAAGTTGAGGTACAACTACTGTATTTGATCAACTGGTGGTTTGTGTCTTGTTCCCACCATGAGCACTACCATCACCAGTGCTGCTCGGTGGACTAATCTCCCGTGTGGCATGTTGATTTATCCCTCTTGCAGACGCATGGTAGGTGAGATGGCGATAGCACTACTGATAGTGTACTAGCATTTGGCATCACGCTCGTGACATATTGTCTCGCTCTACTCGGCGCCACTTGCCCCAGATGTGGAGATTTGCTCTGCATCTCTCCACTCTCATTATGTGGGACCAGATTGATTTGTCATCATACTGCCGGTGGTAGTTGTTGCTCTAGTGCTCGAGATTACAGAGTGGGGGGGAGAGAAAGAGACGAACTGCCTTTTTCGGTTCGTTGGCCCGAGCGCGCCATTCGTGCCTCTGCAAACTCGGGATGTGTCTGGATCGAGCAGAGACACAGACACACACACCGAGGCAAACTTTCTCTCTGTTTACCAATTCAAATGGCACTACGCTCACACACACTACAGCAACAACAACATCAGCAGTGAGACCGAGTCATCGCTCGTCCGACAGATCTACAGATCGGATCTGGCCACTTGGTCTGACTGTTTTATTATTAGTGTCGGTTTGGTCTTTGCTTCTGCTGTTGCTTGGTTGTGGTGGCGCACTCGGGCCATTTGCATAGCGGCAATTATGCGGCCTGTGCGCGCGAGTTTCGTGTTTATTTTTAGGGTACTCTCACTGGCTGGCTTGAGCTTCGGCAGCGGTCAGATATCACCACCAAGCGCCACTGACACTGCCGGCCGCCACATTCACTTCGATTGGGCACGTTGATCCCTTGGGCGCGCTTCCTGACCATCTTTCTCTCTCTCTCTCTCTCTCTCTCGCTTTCACTTTGTACCTTTGACTTTCGCTCTTTATTCTCTCTCTCCCACACTGAGAGCAAGCCAGCACCCAAATGTCATTCCCACACACTCTGAATGAACATGCCTGGTGCCTTACTGTTTGCTGGCGGTCACAACTAGCTCCATCGCCAAATTGAGAGCCATCGCCACCGCACTTTCACCTGCACACCACCATCACCACCGTTCTGATTAGTATTCGAGCAGGCGAACAAGACAGGAGAATGCGAGCACACGGCACACTCACCAGTCACCTCATCACTCACATTGATGACCTCTATCGGGTCATCATGCTGCTGGTACCTATGTTGGCCTATTTGCCGCCCATCAATCTCGTCACTATTGCATTACCCGACACTACCCTCCTCCCCCTCTGTTCTTTGTAGTGGCATCTCTCACCGGCGCTCCTCTCACTCTCTCAGGGTCACATCTTCATGGAATGCCTAGTTTGCTTCACTCGTTGGCGTGAGTAGAGTGTGCCCACCGTGGTCGATGATTCAAGTCGCTACTCAGTGAGAGTGATTGTAGTGCGCGCAACATGCGAAATCAAATTGAAACCACTCTCTCTCTCTCTCTCTCTCTCTCTCTCTCTCTCTCTCTCTCACCCAATTTGCCTCTGCATTGATGGGTAGCGCGCCGAGAATGCATTGCTCGGCGTCGGACGAAGAGCGAGAGTGACGGCATGGCTCATTGAATTTGACCCATCACGCTTGGACAGTCGGACTCGATGTGTGTGGTGATCGCGTCTGGCCACGTGTGCCTTTTGTCAAACTATGCATATTTGAGGCGCATATCTCAATGCAATCAAAGAGAGAGAGAGAGAGAGACTGCTTTTAAAAGGTCCAATAACAGTTTCGGGACAATATAAGCGCGACAAAATGCCGCTTGCATTCCCGGACATATATCAAGCACCCTCTATGACTCATTTCTATTGTAGCTAGGCAACAGTGATCAATTGCTTTTCTCTTTTATTATATTAACACAACTTCTCTTGAAAAAGCTGCGGTAAAGATATTATTGATGCTCGGGTAAGGTTGAGAAAGGTATGCGTCATAGGGAGAAAAAAGAGAGAGGGTATGAGAAAATTGAAATTAGGTCCCAGGATCAATCTGAAGTCGGTTAGACTATGATTTACGATTATTATTATTTAATATAAAATGAAATGAATGCTGCGTTTCAGGATGGCTTTTATTAGCTATTTTGGATGATATGTTTTTCTATTCTCTCATTTTATAGCTGTCGTTCTTAACTGTTTACCGTTTGAAGGTCAATGCGCTTAGATGTGTGAGACTCAGTGAGTGTATGTGTATGTGGAATCCCACAGGCATGTTCCTACCGGCGCACGCGAGTTGATCTAGATTTTAAAAATCTGATTACTACCACTTTGACCTTAAAGAGAGCAGCCGCGGTCCGTTTTTATAGTTGGACGGCTCGTTATCACTCATCCGGGCGCGAGACAATTTAGTTTTGTTCCTTCAATTTTATCCTTGATGATACTGTGTGGATGGCTATGGCATTGGTAATCAATGCTTCTTCAGTTGTTGTTTAATTAAAAATTGAATTGGTTGAAACAGATTAACAGAAAAATAGAACGAATTTATAGTTGTTGATTAGTGTAGAGGATCACTTTGGATGCATGGAGTTGATGCTCGCGCTCACTTGGTACTGATGATTATTCTTCACTCGCACACACACTACTCAAATGATTTTTATCTTTGTCATACAGAAATAGAGAGAGAGAGAGAGAGAAAAAAAAGTTAAGTCATTGGCCTGATCGTGACATGGCATTAAGCTTATTGAAGGTGAGAGAGAAAGATATCTCTTTTTAAGTAATGTCCGCATCTTGTGAGAATCCGATATCAGCATCCTTCTCGACAAAGTCGAATTCTCCCTTGAAAATGTCCTCTCTCTCGGGTTCGAAGAAGCATCAATCGGTGTGTAGCTTACTATTTTCTATAAATAAGCCATCTAACCACTTAGCGTAATCCGGTAGTGGTGGTGACACTTTCGGTGGCGAGGCGGAAGGATTCGCCTCACTGTTGCTTGGCCTACTCGCCATCCCGTTGTGTTGGTGTCGCAATGCTTTCTCTCTCTCTCTCTCTCTCTCTTGGTGGCAATGATCTCCTTCACGGAGATTTTGTCTCTGTCATCACCGCACCACTGTGTGTGTGTGTTTCGAGTGGGGTGCCAACAAACTCTCATCGAGCATATATACAACTCACCAATCACACATTACAGATACTCTTCCTGTCACCTAAAAGTACAGTTACTCTCTGGGAAGGGGGAAGATTCTCTTCCATTTTGGTTTTGGTTGTTTGTTGATTTCTGTCTCTCTGCGTGTGTCTGTGTTTCGTATCTATTTTTCTTCTTTTTCGGTTGGTCATTCCACTAACGATCGCAACAGGGCTATCTCTCTCTGATCGGCACAAATCGAATCAAAATCATCAAGTAAGTCTCCGAGTCTCACACTTTGCCTTGACTTCGATTGCCAATTGTCCCCTCAACCTCTATCCCCCCAGTGCATCATAGTTTTTCTTCTTTTTATTGCTTTTGTCTCTCTATCTATTTATCTCTGTGGTTGACCAACAGAAGTTATTTTTTTTATAAAAGTCCTTAAAAATACGTTTAAGTACTATCTTTTATCGACTCAACTCTCGTGATGAACTTAACTCCTCTCTCTCTCTCTCTCTCTCTCTCTCTCTCTCTCGAGGTCTTGATTTTTTCCATTTATATTTATTCGTGTGAGGTCAGTTTTTATCAACTCACCTTTCATCGCATCATTTCCAGAAGTGAGTTTTGTTTTGAACTTGTTGCTCTGATGACTTCTCGTCGGTTTGGTTTGCATTTTTTGTGTTAATTATTACCTTGATATTTTTTGTGGTTGATTGTGCACAAGTGTGTAGATTGAATTGCGTTGTTATTTTATAACTTAACTGCCATTGTTTCCACTCATCACTTCATTTGGTTTAATTTTACGTCATTTAATTGATAACAAAAAAAAGTAAACGGAAAACCTTTTTGATTAAGTTGAACTTTATACTAAAGTGATTATAGAAATTATAATAATGTGTTGAATGTTAGAAAACTATGAAAACAAAAAGATTTTTTTTATAAAGAGTGAATGAAAGATCTCTCTACAATATAATTCTTGAAATGTCGAATATATCCTCTTTTTGTTGGTTACCATACTAGTTATCTTCTCAACATTGATTTGGTTTGTTTTGTTGGTGGTGTTCTAGGTTAAACTTGACACACTGAATATAGATGTGTTTGTTAAGTGGGATGGGAAGGCTCTTTGGAAGCAAAGGATGATGCTGATGATGATGCCAAGTGATGTGTTCTTTGTTCTCTCTCTCTCCCTCTCTCTCTCTCCTGCCATCGTTGTGACTCGATTGTTTTTTTTCATTGTATCTTCTATATGTCTTCTTGTTTGGTTATATATGTGTTGTGTGTGTTTGTATTTTCAATTTTACAATGTGTCCGGTGTGTATGGGACAAGTGACCCGGGAAATGTTGTGTAATCTCAACCTCACCTCGACCCCTAGTCGAGTTTCCGCTCTGACAAACGTGCCGTACGTGTGGTAGATTGTATCACCACTGACCTCGGTGCCGGGTCCTTTGTGGTGACACTATCTAATCGAGTAGAGAGAAAGAGAAGACGACATTCTGTCACCAATTTGAATAGTCTTTTGCTTATCTTCTCATTTCGCACCGTGTTTGCCCATCTTTGTCTCATTTTCTTTGCCAACTCTTTCAACAGGCAATTATAGACTAGCAGCGGCACCGAGGGGCCTTCGAATGTCACCCCGGATCTGCTCCTATGCCTGATGTCGCTCTATTGTCTTCTGCACAGTGTGTCTCGAGTCTCGTGATGCTCGACTTACAGTCGACTCGAACTGGCCACATCACTCGCCAGTCTGACATCTGTGCTCGCCACTTGTCGTACTCGACGTGTGATCGATGATTCGTGTGTTCACTTCATTTTGACACTCGCCCTCTCGATATCTCTTTCTCCCTCTCTCTCTCTCTCTCTCTCTCTCTCTCTCTCTCTCTCTCTCTCTCTCTCTTTTGCTTTAGTTTCTTTTTCTCTATGTTCCTCTTCTCCGTGTGACTG
>WURS02192450.1:0-20564 GCA_011762765.2 Rhinocypha anisoptera
ACGCTAGCAGGATGGCTAGCGAAACTGTTGTCACCACAAGTCAACAAACGCGGACGCAGAACCCGATAATGCCGAGGCACATGGACGAAGCCGCGAAAACCTTCGTACCAATTTCATTATATATTTTTACAATATTTATTTTCATGGATTGCTAACAAAATCAGGATGGAAGTGATTTCCTGTAGGTTCTGATTCGAATTTGAGCAAGAGTGAGAAGATTTGGCACAGTACAATAAGTCACCCACACATATAAAACAAACATAGATAATGACTGTTTTTGAGGTGGATGCAAATAAAATTAACCTTGATTTAATTATGCATTTTTCAAAATCTTTTCATAATTTTGGTAACATTTAACTGGGGAAAGCACCTCAACTGAAGAAAAGTTGTCACAATATTAGACATTATATTTCACAGCTGGCATTTTGAGAAGGGTTTCATGGAGGGGCAGTGATTACATCTGAAAAACACTGGAACTTGTGCTATCAATTATGTTACCCTTCAGTTATTAACAAAATAAAGCTAGCAGCCTTTTCATATGAGGGTTATTTTATTCAATAATGTCTGATCACTATCGCTTAACTTAACAAGTACAAAATTAATTTTAGGTTATGATGATAGTTTGATGTGAGATGTATACATGGTACAAGTTTCATTGGAATGCCTCCAGTACTGTATCAGCAGTGAAACCACTGTTTGTTGAAAAATATTCATTTTGCCAACCACTGCTTCTGATGATGAAAAATTTTATATGATCCTGATTTTTCAGAAGAAGTCACCACTCATCACACTGATTTCGATTGTGAATTATCATTTGACCATTGAAAAAAATAAGGATTCATTTCTCCTCAGATAAATTCTCTACTATCTTAAAAGAAAATTAGAAAATGTAATGCATGTGTACATTTCATTTATTTTTACTACCAACTTCTCCTAGTAACCATCTCTCCTAACCTACCATTGCAAACACTTTCATTTGTCATTCTCTCTTTCCATTTTACCTTCCCTATTTTGGACACGTCTACATCTAAAAACCACCTATCTATACTTACACTCCTGAACTAACTCGTTCACAACTATAAACTTCTATGCTCCATAAGTTTCCATATGGCATCTTTATGAGAGAAAATACAAAATTAAGTTGAAGAAAGGGAAAGTTGGCTAAGGGTTCTGCACCAAACAAGAAATCTTCAATTATGAATTAATAAATATAACTCCCAAGGAAACTAACCATTATACTTGTAGTTTACCTTAGTTGGGGCTATATTTTTGAATTTTTATAAAAGTGGATATAGAATATCAGATTTGTGGAAGAAAAAATAAATTTTCCAAAAATATGTTGATATAAGGGTAATTAGATAGGACTTTTTGAGTACTTCAGTGATACCATTGTTTCCCAAATTTCTTTATTTCATAAAAGCAGGAACTTTCAAATCTCCTTTAAGCCCATGTGACATGGCCCAATTTATTATCCAATATATTGTGGTGAAAATTGGGACAAAAATCAGGTAGGATATTGAGCAACGTGCTCGATGACAAGTACCAATATAGTGGCCAATATTGAGTGGATAAGAACCCAACTAATCGGCTAGAGTGAGCTACATTCTTATAAGAAAAAGATTTGAACATTGCGATAGTTAAGGAGTAACACCCAAAAAGAGAAAATAACCATTTATCCTGTAAAATATATTTATAATAATTGTTAGAAAAACCTTGAAAAACAATTAGAACTTTTGTTCCAATGCAGGGGAATGGGAAGCTTTTCAACAGTAAACCAGTGATTTTCCGAAAGGAACAAATTCCTTAAACTGGCAAGTTTGTTCTTAACCTCTTCTTCCTACACCATTGCCAGTAGTTTTAAAGAGTTTATAATCTGTCTAATCGCATCTCTAAGCTTGATTTTACTCTTATAGTGTCATGATTTCACATTGTATAAGCACTCCTGGGTTAAAGATCTCAATTAGAATCATAACTGTTTCCTTAGTACACATTTTTGAAAATTGCATGCGTAAACTGCTGAATCCACAAAGATACTGGAAATACTATGCAATAACAGAAATACTGGAATACTATGCATTGTACATACTCTTATGTTAATACAAAGGAAATACAGAGTCTAAAACATGTTTTCCTTCAAATTACATTTTTCTCCTTCAGGGCATGACAAGTGTGACTTCTGATTGGAGAGTGGTCTCTAGAAAATAGAACATGCTCTAAATGCCAGATTGGGGGGAAATTGTATGCAAAATTGTGCAAACGCTAATGGAGTGGAAATTGGTTCATGTCAAACATACCACAATCCAATATCCAATGGATTGGACAAAAAATTGGGCCATTTTACACAGGCTTTAGGGGTTCAACATACACAACATCATAAAGGTTCAAGACAATTGTTTGTTGAAACAAGATATTACAAAAATTGTTAAAAACAATTCCTTAGAGAATATATTTCCTTACAATTTAGTTTCAATCATATGTAATATTAATAATATTGTGAGCAGCTACAAGTAAGATGCATACAATACCATTCTGTCAACTTTTTTTTTCTGGAACAAGAACTACTTACTGGAATGGAGAAGAGTGTTATAGGTTCTGTGCAGCTTAAATGCTGAAAAATTTGAGGTCAAGGTGATAAAATCAAAATTTAGTTTACTCACTCAATTTCTTTGGGTGACACTCTTCCTCGAACACTGCTGGAGATGGCACTTTTGTGAATACCTGTTCCTTCCATGCAATTCTGAAAATTGAGGTTATAAATTAGGTTGAAACATAACTTCATGATTGGAAAATAATGCAGTTGTGAAATGAGAAAGTAGCCACAGAATGAGAAAATAGGCTGATTTTCTATTTTCTTGTTCAAAATAAAAAGCAAAAACTGATTTAAAAGACAAATACTCCATTGAATTTTCTCTCATTCTTTAGGGAAATTTCACTATTTGAACATAGAATAACTCAGGTGTATGAGACTGAAGTTTTAACCTTGATTCTGAATAGAAAATCTATATTTGGATTTTTTTATGATTCCGAGATACTATTAAAACTCAGCTGTTGTTGAATTGTATTATTGTCAACATTATAAAAATACAGCAACAGGTAGGAATGCAAAAATTTACCTGAATGGCAGTGTAGACTAACTGTTGTTGAGGAGTGAAGCCATTTATTAGTCCACTTGAAGCACCGTATCCAGAAACATCATTACTGTTTCTCCCATCAAAACTGGATCCCATCAAGGAATTTGGTAGAGCGTTGTTTTCCACAGGGAATGTTTGACTCTGAAGAAATAAAAGGACAATGATGGTAGCTTTAGTGCTATTAGAATGAGTAATGCATTAAAATTAAGTTTCGTGATTAACATACCTCTTTCTTTTTAAGTAACCTCTGAGATGTAACTTTTGTATGAATTACTTCCAGTAGATGTGTTGTCAGTTCATTCAGTTCGCATAATGGTACCATTTTCAGAGCCATAATGAATGGTTTTCCATGTACCATGCGAATTGACCCAATCAACCTATAATATGAGTTTTCCACAACTGATTGATTGCTGACATCATTGCCATCCTGCGAAAGACCCAAATGTCAATTAGCAAGTCATTTAATGTAAATTATTCTTTTTTAATCAAGGTATGTTACTGTGACGGGTTTAAGCTCCAAACAATAACTCACTGGAGCTATGTGTATATGTGGTTTCATCTCTGTTAATGTTAAACGCCAAAACATGCCTTAGTCATATGAGTAAAAAGTATTATTTGAATGTTCAAACCAGAAATACTGACCCCAGTATCAATGAATACGGTGGCGCTGATGGACCCAGTGTCATCCTCAATAACGTAGGTAATCTTCGTTGACGATACCTCTACAGACTTCACTACCCCAACAATCGTCGCCTACAATGTTACAAAGAGACAGCTTTGATCAGTCGCTCTTATAAGGAGGTATAGGATCAGGCGGATCAGATAAGACCCGACAAGAAGAAGATTATAGAGAGGATATAAATACTACAGATATGATGGCTACATTATAAAAGTAACATTATTAAAAATCCGTTACCAAGTGAACATTTATATCGCCAACTTTAAGTCCGTCATCGCCTGACTGCAATACTTGACTAATCGTAACTGGTACTACATTCATCTGCCTTCTGATATCTTTTTTCTGGTCGCCTGCGGGCGACTCCATCTTCGAGGGTGAGTAAAACCCAGCAGCATGTTTGAAGTTGTTGCCATCTATTTAAATGAAATTAAAAATTTGAATCATAAAAACAATTAAAATATATACACTTTTTTGTTATCAGACATTACCTTGGTCGTACATAACGCGGCTATGGGATGAATATCAGCACAACTTTATTCCCGCGCATACAACACGGCTGACGCCAAAACAGATGACAATCACTAATGATCACTAAAGCGCAATGGCGAATATGCTTTAAAGACAAAAAGTAACGCGGCAGCACAAAGAACGTCACCAAAGAATCGCACGAAAGTTCATGCCGTGAGATCAATCGCTATGACAGACGTCGAATAAGGACGAAAGGGACCATATTTATGATCTAGGGGAGTGACTATTGCCTAGTCTAAAGTTGGAGTTGGCCTAGGCAAAGTCTATTCTAGGTATTCCACATGAGATACAAAATCCGAACACGTTAAAAATCTATGCCATACCTGTTACTGCTGTAAATGTCTATACCTGTTATACTTACACATGATATTTATGATTGGTAAGGTTCCTCTGATACTTTATTTAAATTTGCACAAGGCTGCAACATTATTTGTCATTAGTAAACATTTATTTCCAAAATGACAAATTTTATATTAACTCTCGAGGAAGATACAAAATTTTCATTTTCTACGTCCAATTTTTCTCGTGAAAGTATATTTTAAAATCTTTAAAAAACTGCCCAAAATTTGTTTACTTTTGGAGGTTTATGGTATTTTTAGAGGTTTAGGTATTAAAATATTCAAACCCTACATGGTTCAAACGGTTCAAACCTTTGATGGAGACAAAGGGGAAAAATATTATCAACAATGGAAAAAATATTATGGAAAAGTCGAAGGTTTTAGGTATGAAATTAAAATGTCATGATGTAACTCCAGCCTTAAATTCCCTGCAGGGAATCTTTAGGGAATCTGATTCCCCGCAGGGAATTATAAGGACTCTGTTTCGTGTGGGGATTTAATAGTGAACCACCAATGATTTTAATGTACATATGTGTAGATGTTCATTTAGTACCTAATTGCCGTGGCTTATTTTCCTTACTGGAATGTTTCCCCGCAGAGAATTTTCCCCACAGGGATTTTTCCCTATAGGGAATTTTCCCCGTGCCAATTTCCCGCAGGGATTTACAACATGGTACATAATAATTACTCATTCCGTATTTGATTGAAATAAAATTAGAGCTTAAGGTTGCAAATATTGTAAATTTTGTAAGTAATTGCCATGTCATTATATTTTAATAGATATAAATAAAGAATTGTTTCATAATCGCTACCTCAATAAAAGGAAATTAGTACAAAACAAATTAAAACACTTTCACACCCTTCGAGCATACAAGGAACTTTAATGCTTGAAGTTCAAACCTACCGCCACTCTCCCGACCCGAGCAGCCACCAAGAATTCATTCTAGATGGCGCTGGCCGAGCCACTTCCAAACCCAAACCTTTACGTATGAACTAGAGGTGGCGCGATGTATTCGGAACTGAAGAGAAGACAAGGGAACGTATAAGGAAATCGTAATGAGAATGTGTATTAAACTTGTCTGTGGGTAATATTTACCAATTAATTCGTTATTAGAAAATCACTAATACGGAAGTTGAATGCATGGTTCGTTGACGGTTTTTCCATTACAATCATAATATCCTCTTCTGTCATCTATGTGTTTTTGGTAATCTCTCACAGAGTTTATTGTTATTACTGTTTTTTAGTTCGTTTTTGACATTTCTTTAAAAAATGATTATTCCTTTGCCCCCGCCCCCCTGTTTCAAAATTCAGCCAATTGATTGTAATTCCCATTTTAGTATCCTTTTACTTTATGTAACCTTTATTGTGATCTTTTACAGAGCAGTGACCATTGAGTTAACGAAAATAGTGACAATGGCAACGAATTTATGTATAGCTGTGGTTCTTCTTTGTATGGTCGCGAGTTTTGGGAATGCCAGAGATGATAAGAGTGGAAAAACGAAGTTGCAGATTGGAATAAAAAAGAGAGCAGACAGTTGCCCGATGAAATCAAAAAATGGGGATTTCCTGCACATGCATTACACTGTGAGTTTAAAAGTTTATAATTCTGATAGTAAAACGTTTTATCAAGTTATTGAATGGAGTCGAGCTCGTGGTGTACTCGAAATTGAGTTGAGAACTGTGGTTTTGTCATTAATTTTTTAAAATACACCGTATAGGTACTTCATTTAATTTCTTTTGGAGAAATCTTATCTTTCGTGTAACATTAAAATAGTAGTCGTACAGTTTAATGCGAAGAGTTATAGTTATTAATGTAGGTATGCAACCAGTTGAAGGTCAACTTTTCCAGTAGTCCAATTCGTTTATACTTATAGTATCGTTATGAACATTTTATCATGTCGTGAGAAAAATCTACGTCTAGGTTTTAAAATTACTATTTTGTAAAAAAAATCCTTTGAGCATTATAGTTACCACTTTTTCATGAATACCGTAGAATAAGTTATTCTTCCATTTATTTAGCTTGAAAAGGATTTTAGTTTTCTTCTTTTTGATGCACAATGATTACTACAAAACCATATTTATACAGAATATTAAATTGCTAAATGCGATGGTGCTAACCTAATAAGCCTAATATTTTTTAGAATATGCATAAGGGTAATACAGGGAACATTCCCTTCTTTCTTTGCTTTGCATGCAAAATCTGATGCCTGAATATAACCCCATTTGTTTAATTAATGCCACTATAAGTGACATAGGCCGGAATAGCTAGTATTTCGGCCTGGAACCCCATGGCACATTTTCCCAGGGGAAAATAATCAGTTAACCCATTATCGTCCGAGTTGATAACTACTAAAAATTGTTAGTTTTTGCGTCTGATTATTGTATAAACATACTAAATAAGACGATGTGTAAATTAGGATGCATAGAAAAATTTGGGTGTAATAAAAGTATAATGTTGTTTTTTCACAACTTTGGCAGAAAAGAGTTATTCTATTGGAAGTTATGCAACCAACATGCCTTCTTATTGTTATCACTGAAAACTCTTATTTTATTTTTTTATATGAGGTATTTTCTGTCAACATTTTAGGTTAAGTGAAACTCCAGCATATGTTGAGTTGGAGGAATATCTTGAGAAATTATTTAACCAATTTAAAATATTTTAATCTCAAGTTAAATTAATTCCAAATCTATTGCTTCTATAACACATTTGGAACTAGACACAACAGAACAACTGCCAATCAAACTCAAAATATTGCTTTTATATTAGTTAATAAATATGCACCTTTTTCTGAAAGAATGTTATTTTATATAATTGAAATGGAATCAAGATTTTTACAAGTCAAGTGACAATAATCAAGTATTTATAAAATACATAAAAGCATTTTGGGTGCAATGGAAAAATGTTGTATATTCAAATACAGTCTGGCTTTTACACAGTCAGCACCTGGTTATAGTACCTCTACTCTTATAGCCCACATTATCCTAATTCTAATTTGACTGGGGAAGGACAACTTAATTGATATTTCTTTCTGGATGTTACAATACAAATCTTAATGTGGTTCTCTGTTATTTCCTAATGTATACACATCACCTTTGAGAAGTGCCAAGGCTATGAACAACATTTAATTTCATGAGACTTATTCTATGAAATGAAATTTTCAAGTGACGACTTTTGTTGGTTAAATTGTGCCATTCCCAAGAATTAGTGCAAACACTGTCCAATAAAATAATTAAAATAGCCACCACCACATTTTTACTCTGATCCTAGTTCGGTACTTTGTATTTGCCATATAATACAGGTAAATTCCTACCATGTATTTACTATATTACCAGATCACATGAGACTTTGCAATGGCCACTTCATTACTTTCTTTCCTACCAATTGGTGGGCATTTAAAATGCCTGACTGTGCCCTGTGGAAACACAGAATATGCATGCTGGCCACTGTGATGTGTAATTATTTCATTATAAAATAGAAAGTTCTAAAGCTTTATGAAATTCATAATCCTAGGTTCCTCTCGACATATTCACTATTGCCTTAATGTTTCCATTGGTAATTTTTTAGCTTCTTTTTTTTTAGACCATACCTGTGAAAAAATAGCCCTTTTCGTTAAAAAAACTAAATCACCTTTAAGTTGCAAGGAACATAAAAAATTGTGCAACAATGAGAAGGTTCAGGAACTATGAAAATAATTCTTTTTTAGTTTTGACTTGGATCAGTTAATCACTTCCTATTTGCTGAAAGACTTACTTCTATATATGTAGCTATAATTTTCCCTTTACTTTAGAAACTGCCTACTAGGTTATCAAATAAACTTTGGCTCTTTATTAATAAAATTTTACCAACAAACTGGATAGTGGCAATATTAATTGAGTGAGTCATCATAACTTGTTCATTTTAGATGTAAGTTATTCTAATTGTCTGGCCAAATCTGTAATGGAGCTGAAAAATAGTACTAATGAAGACATTGCTTTTGTAAAATTAGCTTCATTTTTTTTTGAGAAATCATTCAAGACACTGAAAGATTGTATAAACTTTTTGTGGGGTACATCACTTCTGGTCTTCATATTACTATTGTAATGAGATTAAAGAAAAAATATTAAGACCCATGGATTAGCAGAACTTTTTTATTAACTTTGTATGCTAAAGTACAAATCCTATTTATCATCAATCCTTCACAATTAATCATCTACTAACTTGGCCGAGGAAAGTAATGTGTTAATAGTCATAATAATGTCACCTGATTAAAAAGAAAGATATAAATGAAATACTAAAGAGTTATGCACCTATTAGGAGCCATGCTGAAATAAGTAAACTCCACATAGATGATATGTAAATTAGTGGTAAACAATCAATTAGCAATGAATAAATCGAGTGTAGAAATGCAGGTCCTTCACTTGCTAGCTCTATTCCTAACATGTATCTGGAAATATTATGCAGTAATTAATTCCAATAATGCTTTTTTTACACAATAAATACCAAGGGAGTTGAAAGTTTTGCATTTTTCTAAAAAATAAATGACAGAAAGTACACTCTGGGAATTAGGAATAAAATATTAAACAAATGTAGTATATCTCTTCACCTTTTTATTATGCTTATTTTTAATGTCATTTAGAAACAGTGTTGTTCCAGTAAACTCATGGAAGCGAAAGTTGACCCTCTGTTTAAAAGTGGTAACATATTTGAATTAAGTAACTATAGGCCTAAAGACCTTATAAATCCCATATCATAAATAATCTAGAAAGTTGCTAGGCAGACTTAAAGATTTCTCAATAAACAAAAATACTTTTAAAAACATCTGTACGAATTTACTGAAAATTTCAACTGTTTAATTTGCATTAGTAATAGTAATATTTTTGTTTATATGGTGCATTGTTTGCCAGGGCCATTTAGCAGCACCTAATATTTAAGAAAAAACAATTGGATGAGCACAACACTAATGCAAAGCTGGAATCTGGAGAATACTTTCAGAATGGTTAACTATTTTGAATCTTCAGTCAAAATAGTGTTTGCTGTAACCATGTGAAAAGTTGTTCTCTCCTTGTATCATGGGGTTGTGTCATGACACCTAATCTTCCTTATTTTTTTAAAGTGATCTTGTCTCTTTTAGGAAAACCATTTGTTGTACATTTCCTCTGTTGGTCTAACAGAAAATCATTTTATATTTTGGTGAAGTAACTTTTCATTTCTAGATATATGTAGTCTTATTCATTCATTCACATCCGGCTTCTACACGAAATAACATCAACAGGACGTTTTTGGTAGCATCATCAGGATAATGTACTGTGTGACCAAATCGTTTGTGAATGAAAAGGATGTCTCTATATGGAGTCACAAAACTGCAGAATAATCATGGAGCTCCAAAAGTATAGTCTAAAGCATTTGTTTTTAGAAAACCAGTTGTTTACTGGCATGCACCATGATTTCATTATTTCAGAGGATATATGTAGATATTCACCTTGCAATGTACAGTGCTTCTACTTTGTGTGGTGAAAACCATGTTTGTATACTTAAAGATAAAACAACTCTTATTCCAGTAGTTAATTGACTTCAATATATTGTTTCCTGACAAATATCGAAAATGAAATATTTTGTACTAATTGTTAGCCACCTACCATAAATGATAAACAAATTTTGGGTTAGTTTAGAAAGGAAATATTTCATGTATTAGCTTTATTGAAAAGAAGAGCCCATAAGAGTCTGTGTAATTTAGACTTTCTGACTAAACTGATGAAGTTCAGCTGTTTTAATCCTTTTGTGCCAAACGACTGATATATCAGCCATTCAGAATCATCTCCCTAGTACGGACAACTTTTATTTTGGTCTTTTTTCCTTTATTTTGTCACACACTCTATGCAGGGGCTGAATACCAGTTTATTGCTCCGGCATGAAAGGGTTAATTATGATTCAACAATCGTGGAATCCCATATTTTTTCTTAAATATTACCTAATAGACTCCAATGCAAAACTCACACCAAATCCTCATATTCAAGAATATGAGAATTCATAGTACATATATACCCATGGCAGAAGAACTTCGTGTTTTAACCTTTCCTTCCGTTTGCATCTACTATTCCATTTTATATGTAAGGAACCATCATTCAACCCTAAGTTTAAAGGTGAACATGGATATTCATAGCCATGACACCAGACAGAAAAAAGACTAAACACTGATTATCCATAACATGACATTGTACTCCAAAAGTCTTGTTTACTCTGGAGTGTTGTTTTTTAACTCGTTGCCACCAGAAATAAAAGCAATCAAATCGCTCCCATGCTTTAAGATAAAACTAAGGAAATATTTGATCGATAACTCCTTTTATTCAATTCCCTGAATTCCTAAATTAGTCAATGTAAATATAATAAAAAATGGGAGCATCATTGAATATTGTGATGTATATTTTCCCATGTATTTACCTATATGTATTATTTGCAATAATTGATATAATGTGTATTTCATCTAATGATGGATTTTTTGTAATTGACATATCCTATACTAGTGTATAACTAGTCCTGGGATTAATAAAAATTATCATTATTATTATGTGATAATGTGTTAGAAGAGGCAGGATAGTCTCAATATGGAGTTCACCAAAAATTTACCTTAACCGCTATATTAACCTTCATCACTATCACATCTTTGACCTGACTAAAGTGAAATTTTAATTTAAGGCAAAGTTTTTTCGACAAAATTAAAGCTTTTAAGACATAAATTAATATTTATTTATTTATTTTCAATCGCCCATAAACAGCACAACAGATACCAATGGCAGCGCAATATGACACAGTAAATAACATGGACAAAGCACGCACATCCGTGCCCTAGGTGGAGATTCAAAAATCCTCATAGTCGGGACTTGAACCCATGACCTCCAGGTTGGCAGACGAGGACATTACCCCACCGCCACTTAGGCCAGCTTATGGTTAATTAATTAAAATACAAAGACTAATACAGCACATGTATGTGAGTTGTGTCTCACTGTTTACTGCCCTCTCAATGGTGGACAGTTGCCCATGACAGTCACTCTCAAGAAGGTCTACAATTTACATTTTTACCATTAGTTAGCAAACTGATATGAAAAATCATTTACCAAGATCTTCTGGTAAGAAATATTACCTTTTTAAAACCCGTATTTCTCCAAATCTTTTATCAAAATAGAATACTTACATTTGTGCAATGTTTCCATCAGAATCTCTATAACAAGAACGAAGAAGCTTCCCCGTTTCCTTTTGATAAAGATATTTTTCAATGAAATGAACTGCTTTGATTGCCCTCTCAACATAACTGACATCCTGCAAAGCTTGGCCAGCTTTTGCATAGCCAGAAATCATTAAGCCTGTAAATGAATTGATTACTGATTAGAGGTCTCTTGAACTCAACGTCAATATTCGACATAATTTATTAAAAATTTAATGTGACAGAAAATGTAACACAAAAAAAGTAAATGATGAGGAAATTAAGAAAAATAGTACCATTCCATGCGGTAACCATCTTGTCGTCCAAATGAGGCCGAGGCCTCTTCAATCTTTCAGTCCTTAAAATATCACGGCAACGCTTGAGAGCATCAACTGTCCTTTCAATTGTAAGTCCAAAGGCTTCTGATGTTTCTTGTTCACTGCCCTCGACAGTGAGAACATTTTTACCCTTCAACTCATCGTGTGGATCCTAAAACAAAAAAATGCACAACTATTAAAACTAATAAAATATAATACATACATAAATATCACTAATGCATGTTGTACAGTAGAAGTCAGCTATAATGAGAGCTGATAAATGATGAAAAATCTCTCGTTATAATGCACACTTGATGGTCATTTAAATTCACCTCTTTCGGCATTTATAATGGCATTAAAAGTGGGTGAAAATGAGCCATGAAGTAGTTGTATCAATCCATTCACAAATGCATTGAAAATAGATCGTTTCATTAAAAAAATTTAAAATATTGTCACCAAAACTCATGTACTCGTAACTAATGTACTTCACACATCGGTAGTATCTTTGGCAACGTTTCATGAACAATCATAGATATGGTATGACTTACGGTTAACAATTACGATTCCATAAATAAGAGGAGGGTCGAGAGATTTCCCATCCTGCTAAGGTCAACACAGACAAATGGGACCAGCCAATGGGATCTCCTTCACTCTGGGTTAGAGCTGGTGAAAATTAGATTCCCCCTTGTTTGTTTGCTCCTCCCCTCTCTGACTTTCAACTAATTCCTTCTCTTGCTTATCGATGAAAAAGGGACCTAAAAAGGGGACCTCCTGTTGCTTGGCAGTCTCTCCCTCCCTGTCTGTTCTTCAACTAATACCTTTTCCTGCATTGTCTACAAGTCTAGCACATCACCCCATATGTTCTTTAATTCCGATTGATCATCTATAAGGATGAAATAGCACCAGAAAATGACAGACTGGAGGGCAGATTTCAAGATAAACTGTTGACGGAGTCAGGCAATGAAAATCGGTCTCATATGGTGCACGACGTCAATGCGTGCTGAAGTGGGAGGACTTTGAGCACAAAGAATGTGCAGTAGCATCATTTTTGAGTCCTGCCAACCGTGTGGTCACCCTTTTCACAATGCAAGCAACTGCACAGATGTCGTACACAACACTTAATACCAACATTTGAATAACTTACTACATTGCACTTCCATATTTCCTGACAATTGCCACTCAGGGGTTGATTAAACATATGCACGCCACATAACATGTTTATAATATAGCTACTTCAATACATTTATTAACTGCCTCTTTGTCACAGTTGAATGCTCTAAGTAATGGCAAAATGATTTTTAAGCTTCAAAGGGGTATCTTCCTATTTTACATAACAAACACAGATGACAAAAGCTGATTGTGGATGCAATCGTGAATGCATGCTGAGAAAAAATTAGAACAGGTATTCATTTTTCCGTGCATGATCCCACCATTCTGGGAGATGTTGTTTCTCACGAGATCATGCGCAGGATCATGCAAGATATCGCGCACTAAGTAAGGTGGCCTCTTGGAAAAATGTGCGAAAACAATGAAAGAGTATAATCATAACATTTATCATCAAAAAGTAGGTCTCGGTTGTAAAATAATAATAATTATAATAAAATGTCTTTATTGGGATGAGATTGAGACTAGATAGTCCCTTCTTCCACCTTACCCCGTAAGGGTTGAGGTAAAAAGGGTACAAAATAAAAAAATTTGAATTTTGGGAATGATATTACACGAGAAAGGAATTTCAGTATCAGCTGTTGCATACCCCTATTACACTTACCACGGTTGGGACTCCCCAGCCCGTGACTAGATGCGGCTAGCTTATCACACGGGACTACGAGGAGGAACCCCCCCAGCCAGGGCACCGCTCCCATCATGATGCGATGGGGGTGGGGGGGGGGGAGGGGGGGAACGGGCCCAGGAAGGGAGATCTACTACCTAGGAGGGACCAAACAAAACTAACCCTCAGATTCCTCTGGCATTGTAAAAGAGTCACCACTGGGAACACTCTCGTGATTTCCCTCCCACACCTCGTCGTCACCTTACATTGCTCCAGATGAGTGCCAATTTACTCAGGGCAGTTCTTCATCCTGGGATACAGTGGCACAGCCCAGAGCTTTTTGGGAAAAGGGACAGTGTGATCTCCATGCCCATCTACGAGTCCAAAGGTGGCATGTTCCCCCCCCCTTCGATTCTCTTGCCCACTGGATTCTTCCGACGATGTTCAAAGAGTATCGGGGTGAGTTTGGACAATCGCAACCGCAGTTGCTTACATTGCTTTTTTCTCCAAAAGCTCTTATTTTTATACGATTTAATTATGTCTCCCAAATGAGCAAAGATATCAATATAGAATATAACCAGTAAAAGTGATGTATCCATCAAGAGCACTCTCATACTTTGGGAACATTATTATACAAGAAAGAAATTTCAGCATCAATGGTGCATGATATTATCACAGATTGCAGCTGACCAGAGTGAGATGTAATGACCACAAGTTGCAACACTAATTTGAACTTCCTGTGCCACTCATAAACATTCTGTTACAAAAAAAAAATTTTCCTTATATTGTTTCAGCATTACTTCACATCCATCAATAGGTTTTTCATCTTCATTAGGTTAAAGACACAAGCATGATTTCACACTGCTTTTACTTTGGATCCTGTAGTTATGGCAACCACCTTGTTTCTTTTGGTCAACTGACATCACAGTGGATGAGATCATTACACTACCAGCAAAGCAAAATGCTCTGTATGCTTGAACACAATACCACAGCAAAATAGTGAATCATAATGTCATTCGAGATTTTTATAATCATATCAGGGTTAGTTTATGATTTATTGTCATATAATCTCTTTCTTTCAAATTTAACTTTCTTTATTCCTTAAAATATAGCATTTCTGCAATTTATTTTCACTGAACAGAAAATGTGAAATGTATGCTTAACATGAGCCAGATAACAATTCTTTCAATGACTAGCAAACTAATATGTAATATTTTTGCCAGGAATGCTCTCATATGAGGACATCAATTTTCCTTTAGTAGTCCATAATAAGTCATTAACCTTATTGCATGGCACACTCAGTAATCCCTGTCTTTGAAATAATTCAGCAACCTTATTCCTTTCAGACATATTCTCTAAACCTAGAAAAATTCCTCTCTTTGGTTGACTCCTTTCTTTCATTTTCTTTTGCCTGCTTCTATGTTCACATTCTTCCATGTTTCCTGTCTTCTACTTTCCATGGCTTCTATTCTGTGCTCCAACAAAATATAATTCTCTTTGTAAATATCTTACTTACTATTTTTCCCTCTACTTACTCTTGTCCCCAATGCTAGATCAACCTGTGATGTTTCCATTGAGTGCATCCCATTACCTTCGTTTATTTGGAATGCTAATAAATGGATACTTGACATATTTTCCTTTTTATTCCTCTTAAAACCATAATAATTTAACATTTACTTTTACATTTACATTTATCCCCCGCTAACAAAGTGAATTTAACACTGTTATGTTCAGATTTTGCTCTCCACTGGCCACAACCTCAAAGTGGATGAAGAGTTTGCACGTTCCGAAAACCCCAGTGCCAATTAGCAGGAGAAATGATTATTAAAGCCAGAATCACCTGTGACAGGTAGAGTGAAGGGTTAAGAGCAAGATGAATCGTAATCCCTGCAGCATCTGTTCCTTAGCGAGCTGACTGCAATGCCATCTAATCCCCGCTAAGGCACCCATTTAAGTGATTGCATAACATTAAAACTCTAATGAGAAAGGGTAATGTAAATCATCTCAATTATTTTTCCCAAGATAATGCTAAGCTTCGAATGCAAATAAATTTTAATCCTGATCTTAGCATTAGAATTCAATGCAATTATGAGGCTTGGCTCACTGGGGCTGGTGTCATGTCCAGCAGTTTGAAAGGCTAGATGTCTGTGGGCATCGACTCACAAGATCTTTGGGGAACAAACAAACAAGTCAATGGAATGGATAAGCTGGAAGGATAATGGAAACTATTGGAGTAATGGCAAGAGGGTAGTATATATTGGAGGAGAGAAAAAATCAGGGTAGGATAGCCAAAGTTCTGAATAAGAAAATAAGGAGAATGGTCAAAATTGAGTGGGTGAGCAAAAGAATAATTTTGGTAGAAGCAAAATCTGATCGAGTAACGTAGTTCTAAACCAGGAATATTTATTAATGGGTAGCTAACAGGAGACGGAAGAATAGTATATATGATCAGCTAAAGGGAGTGATTGACAACAACTGCCATAAAGAACAAATTGGTAACGGGGAAATGGAATGCCGTCATGGATGAACGGAGAGAGAGAAAGCAAATAAGGGATTACGGTCTAGGAATAATAAATTATCACGGAGAGACATTAATTGGATTTTTTAGGTGTTAGGTGTAAACAATACAGTGAAACCTGCCTCAACGGCCACCTCTATTCAGTGGCCACCTCTATTCAGCGGCCATCTCTATGCAGCGGTCACTTTTACCAGAGCCTTTGCACATATGACCCATGTAAATTTCCCCTCCGACAATGGTCATCTCCTTCAGAGGCCGTTGTTTCATGGACCAAGTGGTGGCCACCTAAGACAGGTTTCACTGCATGTATCTTAAAATCCACAAGAGATGTAGGAACACAGACATACAGGGAGGTACCAGTCAGATTGCATGGTTAGGTTACATGATGGTTAGGCATAGATATGGAAATAGCATTTTAAACTGGAATAGTTACCTAGGATTGAGCTTAACAATATCAGAGTGTTAACAAAAAATTATGTAAAATCACAGAAAAGGAATATAATAATTTTTAAAGTGATGAAGAGAAAAGATAGGACATAGTAGATAAACTTCTACATGAGGAGACCTAATAGAACAGTAGGTGGAAAGTTCTTACAGACAAAATGACAAGAGGAGTAGTATTTTCGTTTATAGGGTACTTCGATGGCTGTGGTCATTTTGCACCTCTTCACGTCATACAAAAACCCATCTGGACAAACACAACACCCATGCCCCGGGCAGGATTCGAACCCATGACCTTTGGTTTAGTCGGCGAGCACGCTACCCACCAAGCTAACCAGGCCAGCCAGAATTAAAAGAGTGGATGAAAATATACCATAATATAATGTGGCAAGAAGAGATCAAAGAGTGGTGAGTTAGGGAGGAAAGGGTTAAAAATATTGAAGAGCAAAAATATTAACAGGCGTAGGTGAAGAGGATAGGAGAAGGAAGCACAGGGAAGGAAATGATAAACTGAGACTGAGGCCAAAAGACCAATGAGGCAAAGGAATCATGGTGGAAAGTGGGCTGCCAGAGGAGTGAGCATAGAGAAATAATAGTGGTAGGGAGGGGTGGGTGCACCGTAAAGAAAGTTAAGACATTGTCTGGAAAAAAGAATAGAAGGAAGAGATAAGTCAGGAAATACATTGACCCTTTTGGTGCCAACCTTTATCACCCGGTACATGCGAAAAATGCCAGGACTTTTTTGTGGAATATGTTTATTTATACATTTAAATACATATATATTAATATCAATTTTTTAATGTCATTTTTTAAAATTTACACTCCAAACATGAACAAGGATAGTAAAATATTTCATTTATATTTATTATCTCATAAACAATTTAAGAAAAAAATTTATTTATTAAACAAAAAATAGGGCTGATAGATCGGCCCACTGGCACTAAAAGGGTAAATAGAACTGGAAGAATTCAGGAAAAAATGGAAGGATGGAGAAAGCAAACTGGACAGGGGAAAAAAAACAAACAAATGTATGTTAAGAATGGGGAAGGGAGGAAAGGACGTTAGATGAAATCTAGGCAAACAAGAAAAGTGGATGGAAAGGATAATCGAAATAAATGGGTGCTAAGGACTGACCAGAGGATAAAATGTTGTGTGAGGGAAGAAGAAGTAGAAAAAAATATGAGCACATCGTTTAAGATGTATGGCAAGTACATAGTAGGTATGAAAAGAGATTTGTCATAAGAAGAGGAACATTTACATATCTTCTTAGTGGAGGTGAACAAAAAGCTACCTTTACCTGGTAATCACTAATCATCTTCAGGGTTGGGCAGTATCGAAAATACATGTATTTTAAATACGTATTTTCGATACAATTGTATTTTATATCGAAAATACATCTTAACTGTTGTATTTTGTATTTTAATCGAAAATAAATTTTTTTAGTATTTGGTATTTTCAAAATACTGAAAATACTTTTCACGCCACTTGTCAATTTTGTTGGATATCAGTTTTATTTTGTTTCATCAATCTCATCTTTCCCGCCTGTTCCTGCCCCTGGGCAGATTTTGGCTATATTAGAGCGACCTGGAGGCATTTTTTATAAGATATCGTCCCAGCAACAAATACACTGGACGTCAATTCGGCCATTTTCTGTTGCGACGTAAGCGTGTGAGCACGTGTCCTTTCGAAGTCCTTGAGTAGTTTGCTGTTTTTTTGGAATTTTCATTCATTTTGACCCCCCGACTGTTTCCACTGTTTTATTCTCCTGGTTCTACTCCTTCACCGTTTCTACTGTTTAATTCTCCTGGTTTAACCACTGCACCGCTTGGACTTCCATTTTGAATTCCTATTGGATTTGTCGACGATGCATTTGATTACATTTAATCATGAGATTAAATTACTTTGAAGCACGCTGTGATTAAGAAAATTACAAAATAGATATCAGTGAGAGCTCTACCGGTAGAGAAGCAAAATGTGCCATTTTAGAAAATATTTCGTAGTTGTGGGAGAACTGGAGGGAAAAGTGAGAGCTCAATGTGCACTCTGCATGTCTGTAAAAAAACCTTCATTAGCAGCTCCTATAGCACCACTACAAATTTCAAGGCCCATTTAAATGCTATTTTAGTGTATATGGAAAACGCCAGTACCACTCACTGGTGTTTTAAATGCCACCTTACACGGTGGTGCATAATGAGTTCTCTCGCGTACTAGAAGCCAAAAAGGAAACCACCGCTTCTCTTATTCCACATGGGGTGAGAGTTAAAACAAATCAAAATCTGCTGAATATTTAAGGCGAAATGTTAAGACGTGCATTATTCGGGTCAACAGACCGAAATGTCACATGAGGAGAAGAACCCAGTGGAAAGTTTCACGATAGGAGAGTCACGAGGGCAAGACAGTGAAAATCACGGCTCGCGAAAAGAAATCTGTGGGAAGCGAGGGAACTGCTTGCAGGGCACGCTCCCAGAATTAACAGTTAGTGGGCGAGAGACGCGCCAAGGGAATTGATAATGAAGGCGGTCCCTGACAACGGTCTGGGATTTATCCTCAAATCAGCCGTTCAGCCACGACTCACAAGGTCACCAGCGAGGAGAAATCCGTTCAACCTTGACACCGACCGTTGGTGTTTTCACTTTCTGCTTAGGAATCTCATGTGGTAAAGTCACAGACACGAGTTGCCAAAGGCGAGCGCTCAGGGACGAACGCAGATTAACATGTCATTTCCAATGTCCTCTGCTACCAAAAAAATTCGTTTCCATTAGAGGAAATCATGTGTCTATATCCTCACATTTAAATATAAATGGTGCTTTATCCACGTAAATCTGAATGTGCATTAGCTCTTCATCTACGAGGTTTGCGATACGTTTTAAAGGAGGAGATGAATTCGAAAAGCAAAATGCCCACACATTTTGGAGATATTTATTAAGTACGAATACGAATTGAATGCTAACAATTGTCGTACGTAACCAGCAGGAAGATCGTAAATTTTCTCTTCAAGAATAGACTCACCGCAATGCTTTCTGTTGCCAAGTCCGCCATTTTATTCTGTCAAATTGCATTTCCCCACACGAAATAACTCCCAGTCAGGAAACTTTATATGATCATGGGATCTGTGACACACATTTTCTCTGGGGAAACAGATATTAACAACTGACTTGATACCAATGAGTCTACGGAAAACCATAATTCTCCTAAAATATTTTTAAAAATTATCCTCCATGCTGCAGTTGATTACATGTCATGCTCTTTTCTGAGAGAAATCAAAACGTCATACAACCACGATCAGTGACAGATGACAACGTGTTTTCTCATTTTAATGCTCCTCAGCGTTAAAAAATAATTGTAGTTATTAGCTATAGTATTGTAGCTCTATCTGTAGTTGAAATCTGAAAAAATATTGAATTATGATCTAGATATACTAGTGGTTATATTTTACTATTATCAGAGTCTCAGTTAGTTGTTATTTCTTGGGTTCACAGAAAGCTCATGTTTCCAAATCACTTCGTCATGTCATGATTTCATAGAGATTATGCCACCGATGCTCTGTAGTTTCGCTCGCTCCTTCATGGCCTAAAGCCTATTTGTGACTATTTTGACAAATTTCCCTTTGATCCAGAGCAATTCAGAGCATTTAAAATTTATTATGGATGTCTGGTGAGATCTCT
>WURS02192557.1:0-20558 GCA_011762765.2 Rhinocypha anisoptera
TCATCTGCATATAATAAAGGGGTAGCACCATTTATGTGTTGAAACCTATCAACAAGGTCATTTATATATGAAAGAAAAGACAGGTCCCAGAACAGAAATAACTAATGAATATATTTACAAAGGTACATGACTACAGATCTTACAATATCCACCATTCTTAAACTTAAGTGTAGCATTAAAATGCAAATAATATAATCTGAGAATGCTTTAGTTTAAGTGTTTATTGTAAGATAAGAAATTAAAAATAATAATTTCATAGCTCCTAGGCAAAGACTCCATTACTGTCTTACATTTTGTATAATCCACGCTTCCAACATAAAAGATTAATTAATATAAATATTTTTACCCAATAATTGGTAAATATCAAGTAGAGGATATCCAGGTTATTATTATGTGCAATATGGATTAATAAAATATGAATTCAGCACTGCATAATGTTTAAAATAGATAATGTTTAAGAATTAACTTCTGATAATGTTGAATTTTATATTTTCTCTATAAACATTTGATTTATCAAGAGTCTATTTATTGAGGTTAGAGTTTGATCATCTTGATTCAAATGAATCATTAAGAAACTTCATTTATATTCCTATGTTTAGAATTCATTCAAGTCAGAATATATGCAAATTTATCCTTATATAAAGAGAGATAGATGACACATGGAACAGGAAATGTTATCCATATAGAGATGAACTTCGAAAATCTCCCATACAATACTAACCTATAGTGGTCCTCTTGCTGTAAAATACATGAAGAACAATAAAAATAACTATATAAAGATAATTATGTTCAAATTGTTTGAATTAGTGTTTTTGCAATGAAATGTAGCAAACTTTTATACCTATGAATATTTTCTTTCCAACAGGTGTGTCATTGCCCTCATTGTGCATACCACTGAGTGTTATCCCAATTGTGGAGGCATGCATCCAAGTGAAAACTATGGAATGGGAGGGATTGACTTTCACAACCTGTGCTAATTTGGAATTGAAGATAGCTTTTAATATTGTCACTACTTTCTATTTGGATTGTATCCGGGCTGGAGAAAATGGAATTGAATTCATTAAACCCTAGCTTACATGAGATACTTTTTTACGCAAATAAAATGAATATCAATAAGAGAATGTTATTCACTAGACAAACATCTTCATATTTTATAATGTAACTAAAATATGAATAACATGTCAGTGACATGTGGTATTGCATTAAAATGATTTACCATTCATTCAATAATAAATGATTTTTATTCACAACCATACTCAAAACTTGTAAAAGGCATTGTCTATTTAATGTTTATTATATGTTCAATTCTCCCTCATTAGGACTGCCTTCCTCCAGTACCACAGCAGAGCTTCAAGCTGTTTATTGTTAGCATTAAGGTAAATGTAACCTGGGTGTTCATAAATTGATGATCAAGGGGAGAGCATGATAATTTCTAGTAGTGGTTAAAAGCTTCAAAAAATCTACCTACTGATGGAACACCCATCAAAATGTTGAATAGAACCTAAGAAATTCAACAAAAATTCTCCCTGATTATGCCTTGGATGTAGGTGAACATTTTATAGGTTAATAATAATATTTTAATTGTCCATAGATCATGGCACATGATATGGGATTCATTATGTTCATACCTCTAACTGGAATAAAATAACTCTTTTCCACTATACAATTTCTTTTCTGGTACAAACTGGGTTTCAATGCTACACCATTATCATCAGGTACAACTGACTACACAGGTTCAGGTGAAGGTACAAGTATGCATGAATACACCAGTAAAGAAATTGTCATGTGGAAAAGTGTTACTTTATTCCAGTTATCTCAACCATGTAAAAACTCCTTCAACATAATGCCTAAATCCACCCAATTTATCGACACACTTCTTTAACATTACCTTTCCTAGAGAAACCCTACCCAGAGGATCTTTTACTGCTTAATCTCCTCGATGTCTTTCATCCATGTCAGGACCATAGTAGGAAATATGACTTTACGAATATTGAGTCAAATGGTAGTTGAGGAAGACTTGGATAGGGGATAGTTGTCTCTTAATCTGCATCTTTCTGACTCGCATTCTTGTCTGATGTCTTAAAACATATATTGAGTTTACTTTATGTTTAGTACCCACAGCACAACTACAGAAAGCCACTGAAATTAGTCAAGAGTGGCGATGCCTTTCGTAAGAGTTCCTTCCTTCAAAAGACAAATAAATAATTTTTGCAAGTGCTTTTTAAAGTGAATGTATCTCCCTCAATCGAACTTTATTAAATGAGGAAACACTTATGTGATAGGTATGACCTCCTCAAATGTGATAGGTATACCAAGATTGATGTCATGCTTGCGCAGCTAAATTGGCAAAACTTCCAACAAATGCTGGACTTTGAAGCGTTGAAATTTATTCATAAAATCAAAATTGGGTTGATGCCACCGTATTTAACAAAATTGATTTTCACCAATTGTGATGTTTATAAATATCCCACTAGGGCAAAAGGTGATTTTCATACTTTCCCTATGTGAGTAAAGATGTGATGCAAAACTCTTGTGTTTCTTAAAGGAATAGTTTGATGCAATATATTGGACAATGATGTAAAAGGTATTCAATGCATGAAAAGATTTCAAGTTGAAATAAGATGGATTGTTACCAAAGACCAACCCAATGCAATAGTATAATATAGTTATTTGTAAAATATGTCCCATCTGTGATTTCCTAATGTAATTGTACACATTTTTACTAAAAGTAGCTCTATTTTGCTAATAAAGACTGATGTTATTATTATGCAAGATTCCAGATTCCGCATTTCAATCACCCCTAGGTGTCCCAATACTTATCGTAGCCGCCTTAAACCTAAAACACCACCAGGCCGAAATTAGCGTGGTCGTCAGGAAAAATCACCCGTCGTTCCCTACACTAGAATGAAATCTCCAGTGTCTGGGTAGTCCAGATACTATGACTGTCCTCGGAGTTAATGAAGAAAATGATAAATTTTGGTCTCGTTAAATTTTTTTAAGTGAAGGCTTTATCTGACAAAATTGATACTTTTCTTAGGATATATATATATATTCTACTTATTATTCCAGTAACGACTACCATTATATATTATCTTCCGTGAAACATAGCCAGGGGAATACACGCAGGGCAATTAGATTAGGATGTAAATGGGGAAACGTTACCAGGGAGTGCACAGTATTTGATGATGACTACAGAACTGAAGAGGACAGGGTATGGCAGCATCCTGGACTACGGAACTGAGGGCCACGGGTTCGAGCCTTGAAGATGACAAACATTTTCTCGGCTTGAATTTGCGCCACATTTCGAGGCTTACGACTTCGATACGCGCAACCTCTGGTGGAAGGCAGCAGTTCTTCACCAGAAGGCACTGATGGAGCATTTCAAAACGATCGGTCCGGCACCAATTGCCACAGCTAAGGGGGAGAGTGAAGTTCACGGAATCGGCCGCAGTACTGCTATGTGGAAGGCGAAGGGGAAACCACACCACATTGATACATGTCCCTATGAAATACAGCCTCGACTGCAGTAAACCAATCTCTGAATTATGATGACTGTCCAACTCTCCAGAAAACGTGTCTTAAGCCGATCGATTTGAAATGATTAGTTCTTGATATTTCGTTTGCGTAGAATCCTGATCGAGTTCTGTGACCCGACCAACCCTCCGAAACGACCCTGACTACTTCTTTCGGATGTTCTTAGGATCCCCGCTCCCTTATTAATGTACCCAATTCCGTACGTACTTGGGTGAATCGCAGGGCAGCCACGGTCACCACGAGAGAACCCACATTTCTGTGGGGATCCTACCCGAACATCACTAAGGGGTTCACTACCAAACGATACCGCGTCAAAGACATTTGCTATATAGCACCATAGAGTAAGGATACTCTCTAATCTAGTAATATTTTACTCTATGATAGTACTCGAAATGTCCTTAATGTCGCTTCACACGATTGCTGGACGACACGAGAATCAAGCGAGGATTTGTACGGGAGCATTCCCAATTGCCGCCGGGGGGGTTCAAAATTCAAGGCCAGGAATGGGGTTCATTAATAATGTCAGTCTCTCACCGACGAATAAGAACATGCAACACTATTCATAGTCCAAAAGCAATTGGGTTGAAGATATTTAATATTTTACCATAAGATATGAAATATGAAAGAAAGATTTTTATGTTTACCAAATGTTAATCAGGTTTATACAATATGTGAATCTAAAAGAATTTATCAACCTGTAATTCATTGTCACTTTTATGCATTAAGTACTACTTTTATGTAGTAGGTATGTATGTACAACTGTGTATTGACTCACATGGCGTGTCTTATAACATGTAACTATTTTTTTTACAATGGTATTCAGGCAAATAAAAGTTTATTATTACGTATATATTTTTCTCTTGCTGATGCATGGCGCCATTAAGTTGCCTCCGGGTTGCATTAGCCAAGGAGACAACAGGCAAAGATTAAACTAGATGGTTGTCCGATGGCTCTGGTGGTACTACACGTACAGGTCGATAATTCTTAGTCGTTTGGCTCGATGTAAATTGCCCTTCAGATAGACAGGAATCTTCTTATTGTGCCAAAGAGTGCTGCTTTCTGCATTTTTAATGGGCGCTTTCCTGAATTATGTTGATCCTTAATTTTGCTTTCTTGTTTTATTATTATTACGAAGCTGCTAAACAGGTTATTACGTTTCCTAGCCTGGGAAAAAGTGCTCGATGAGAATGAGGAAGAGGGAAATGTGTACCGAACGATCATCTTCCATTTCGGTTTATCTCTCCGGGGAGAACAAACTTGGGTCTGCCTTCGGCATGGTCGGCCGGTAACGACGAATGCGTGACATTCCGCGAATGCGTGAAGAGGCACGCGCCGGGGGTCGGATCTCCTCAGGGGGGGGAGGCCGTGTCGCTCCCTTGGGGGGCCGCTCCAACCCCGCGAATAAACTTAGGCTCTGGAATGAATCTTGGCAAAATTCACACAAGTGAAACTTTTTTTCATCGAGTCGCCATGTTCCGCTACACTGTGGCATCGTCTATGATGCTAAAGTGTAGCGACTCCCGACGATGCTACAGTGTAGCGGCACATGTGAGATCCAATAAAAAATTTTTGCTAAGTTTCATTCTGGAAACTACGATGGAATTCCGTAAAGCGTCATAAAAAATACGGCATTCGTGCCGTTGTCACTGGTCATAGTATAAAAATAAAAGTTAGCACTGTGATATAAAATCCGCACTACAAGTGAATGCTAGACGCTGAATATTATTCTAATGGAGCGTTGAACCTAATTTTCTCTTTCTGTTTCCTTTATCTCTCTCTCTCTCTTCGCTTGTTTTCTAGTCATCATCAAGGCAATAAAAGAGCGAGTCAAGTCTTGCGCCATCTGCGACAATATCCGGACAATTCATTCCACCTCGGGCCGCATACCTTTGACGACGTCTCGTTCAAACAAGCAGACTATATATTTACATAAAAAGAGAACGGTTTCGACGTCCCGCGTAACTTGGAGCTCTGCTTAATACACATCTGAAGACAGTTAGCATTCTGCCCTTCGCCTAGAAGAGGAAAACTCTTTATAGAGGTCAGAACTGAGAGCAGAAGAGGTAAGGGGAGGTGGTGTAGTCAAGTGCGAAGGTCACGGTCTCAAACCGATGACTGAAGTTTCTCGTACCGCTCAATTTACTTAAGTGGAGTGCACATGGAAATGGTGGCAACGGCACCGTAATCAAATCGATTAAAACATCGACTAAAATTAAATTTGTTTCGGTGATGCGCGTTTTGAAAATTGTGTAGTACAGATATCGAAATGCGATGTTCAAATCCGCGACTTGCAATAAATATTGCGAACATAGTTTCGTGGCGATAAAAGTAATTTAAGCAGTCTTCATTCCATCCAAATTATTGGCTCCGTATTTTCGTCACGTGTATCGAGTATGTATCGAGTGTTTCGTCTCAGAATGATCCGAGAAACATCGATGGCGAACACGCCGATTCAATACAACAATCTCCATCCAAGGATAACACTAAAACTTTTTTATGCACTCGGCAATCCAGGGACCCCCTTCTAAAGATTCCTCGTGCAATTGATCGCACGGATTGCTCGAGTACAGCGCCCGAGAGTTACTCTAAGGGAAAAAACGACGGCAGAGAGCACGAAGCACCTGCATCCACTCCTAAAAATCCATGTGATCATTTTTCCTTTGAGTGCAAAACCTAAACGGCAGAACAAGTTTGAAACGTCTTAAATTTATCTCGCTGGTGTCGAGTAAGGGGACCCGAAAGGTTTTTAACGGTCAGCAATCCATATTGCAAATCACTTATAGACCTGGTTTTATATATTTTCATTCGAGGAGAATCTAAGTACACAAGCGAAAGAAAAGCACAATGGAATAGTTTATTTTGCTATCGAATGTCGTAGGTGACACTGAACCAAGTCACACAAGTGTTACTTTGGTTTGAGAGGTAAATGCTTTCAGTGACTGACTCCACCGATATTTTATCCGCGCAGGATTACGTCTGTGGAACTTCCAAGAGGAACACAGTCAGCCGCCCGATTCCTGTTTGGCGAGCAAGGGGACTGAAGCGTTCCTGATTTGTCTCCCCGATCACAACCCACAGCAGGGATATACATTAGTAAGTTATTGAATCGGGGCTGGCCATTTCTAGTGAAAAAAGCACTCCGAGAACTCTTAATGTTATTTATCCTTCATCGGTCACAAGAGGAGCAATAAGGTGAGCCCGATCTTGGAAGGTTGTGCGAATGAAACCCCATCGAACAGTCTTTTGGAAAAAAAGTGTGGCAGTCTCGGGACTGACCGACAGAAGTGGAACACATAGTGAAAATGTCACAGGTGTCGCTAAACCAGGATTCGGTCAGAAACCAGGAAAATTCGTTCAATCTAGCGACAAAAGCGCCAAATCACTAATACTGGCAGGAGTACGGTAGGAAGAACATGGTGTGTTAGGCGCTGAAATTGGAAATGAGTAAAAGTTGAAACATAGTTTCGGAGGTCCTCGCGAACTTCGTCTTTCTTCTACCCTTCCATTCCCGTCCTTGTAAACCTTTCCTCTCGCTCTGAAGAGCCTGACGGTGCTGACCAGACTTGAGGTCACACGCTGGATGCATTAATAGACGTAAAAGTTAAAATGGATTTCCGAGAAAGAACTAACATTTTTCGTAGTGTTAAAAAGCACAGTAATAGTGAACTATAAGGAAGGCGGAAATTCGATTCTCTCATGCTTAAGTGGCTTAAACCGTCTCCGGGTCCAACAATGCCGTGTGATGCGCGCGCACGCGTGCTAACTTTTGTACGCTGGCTCTCATTTTTTTTTATTTACTCCCCACGTTTCGAAAGTCTTCTAAGCATGGCGTTAAATGGGATGTGACAGGTAAGAAGTGTTCCACATGAAAAAGAATTATTGGTCGAGTTTTGCTTGCACATCATCGTCCTCGTCATTATCGCAATCCGCGCTATTGAGCCGAAAACATGATCAATTACTTTAACGTAATAATTGAATTAAAAATCGGATGAAAAAGATTCATTTATTTTTTAATGAATCAAATAACACATCATATTGATCGGTTGAAAACCATCATTATTCAAATCCACGTGACTTTCTCCGCCAGAGACATGAATACTTTCTGACGGATGGAAGGACGTGGGATGAGGAAAAAAGTTTGAGCGATCTAAGTCTGCTTAGTTTAAAGTACTGGAGCGAGTGGGAAAGATCAGTGTTGCGCAGTCATAGACTCTAATAAATGCAAGATGCTAGTGTCCCCACCTCCCTTTGTGGAGAGAGGACGTCTGTTCCAACGAATGAACGGGAAAGAGTTTCTCCCGGGGACAAGGAGGATCCCCCCACCCGGTGCCAACGGCTTCCATGGAGGGCGAACGAGAGAGAGGGCGGGGTTAGTGTACCCTGCTGTTTTCCTTGGAGTGTGAAGAAGGTCCCTTAAGACGAATGAGCCATTGAGTGACCAAACACGTAGGGAGCGGAAGGTAAAGAACAAACAATTACATTACAAGATTCATTTTCGATGTCTACAGTCCAACTAGACTGTCACCGCAGAAAAACCCGTGAAGAAATATTCCGGAGGTACGATAAACCCACGATCGGATCTCCAGGTGGACGCTGCTTCAAGAGATAGGAGAGTAAAGACGGGGACAAAACGTGTTTGAGAATTGGAGCTGGGAATGTAGGCACGATGACCCCCTGCAAGGGGAATTGAGACAATGATAAGTGGGAGATGTACGTATGTGAAATCAATATTATAGGTTTAAGCGAAATAAAATAGGAAGCTGAAGGAGTGTTCATTTAACTATGAATATTATTTTATATAGGTAGGTGGGGGTTCTGGGAAGGTAGGGAGGAGGAGGGCCGAGGTAATCTAGGGAGGGCGGAGGTAGCCAAGGACTACGGAATTAAGCCGGTTCGAGCCTTGGAGATGACAAAAATTTTCTCCGCTTGAATGTGCCACAGATTTCGAGACCAGCACCTACAACTTCGATACTCACAGCCTCTGATGGAAGACAGCAGTTTCGCCAGAAGGCATTGATGGAGCAAGTAAAAATGATCGGTCCGGCACCAACTGCCACGGCTGATTGGGCGAGAGTGAAGTTCACGGAATTGCCCTCAGTACTGCGATGTGGAAACCACCACAATATTAATGTCCCTAGAAAAATGCAGCCTCGGCTGCAGTCAACCAATCACCGGATTGAAATGCCGATGATGGTTATTTTATAATTATAAATGTTCTAGAAAGGAAAAAACCAATAGGAGTTAAATAGGATTTAAAAAAAAAGAGTAGATTCATACAAGGAAAAGGTAATGATTGAAATTAGCATCATTGGAATAGGGTGTTTGGGGAGGGGTAAAAGGATAAGCAGGCTGGGAAAGCGAAATGACAGAGGACAGGCACAGGTAGCTTTCCGTAAAGAAAATAATCTATGGATAGCAAAGACGTGACGAGGACACCACAAAAGAAAAATCGATAACAGGAAAACCTCAAAAAGATGTTAATGTTTCAAAAATGTATTGCCTATTACGACTAATCGGAGATTAAATAATAGTTTTAAAAATTCATATCCTACCCATAACAAGCATATTTTCGCGTCATAATTTACTAATAGCCGACTTAAGAAACAGTCCAAAGAAAGTAAAAATGATGTATCTGAATAAAATTGAAAGTTAACTGAAGTGACTTTATCAGGGAAGTTACAAAGCGAAGTTATGAAGCGAGAAAAGAAGTTAATGAAGATGGGATGGAAATAAAGGGGACGATCTTGAAATTGCAAGAGGAGACAGTGCTAAAGAATGTCCCCAGAAAAAAGAAAAGGCGCGTGGATAACGTAAAAAAAACAATAAAATAAATGGAAGACAGAAGAAAATGGAAAAATGTGACATAGGCGGTGGAAAGAAGAATTATAGAAAACTGAATATTCGACGGAGGATAATTAAAGATAAAGCAAGGAAGTACTTGGAAGTAATACTTTGTTTTTAGGAATAAAGGAACTTTATTGCACTAACTGGGCTTTAACTGTGTATAGTTGAAACCCGGGTGGTGCAATCAAGTTTTTTATGTGGAAAAACAAAGCATTCCTACAAAATGACGCCAGAGTCAATCCAAAGAATTGGATGACAATGGAATGCGAGGAACCCGAAGCATTATACGAAGTAAGCTCGTAAAGTAAAAGGATTGAACAAATGTACCAAACCGTAAACACTACTAACGGAAAGGCAATAAGGAAAAAAACAGTAAGGAGAAAATGTTAGACGAATATGGAAGGGGATGTAGAGACTTGAAAGGAATACGGAAGGATTAGAGAGAACAACCGTAGAACTAAAAAATTGAAAGAAAATCTAGGAGAAAGAATTTGAAGAGAGAGGATGAGCGGGATGAGGGCAGTGAAGGGCCAGAAATAACTGAGAGAGAGAGGAAGGGATTGGATGATTTAACGGAATGATGATGACGGAAAAGTTGCTGATGGCAAAAATTGTGGAAGTCCATCAGAAGTATCGAAAGCATTAGGAAAAGGCGAAAATCGAAGGGTGGCGACTATAACCATGCCATCGTATATGAAAAAGGAAACCAACCATTGATTCACTCAAGGTTAGTATCTTGTCCTCACTGATGTAGGGACAGGGAGAAAAGGATAAAATATGACGGAAAAACTACACATGAGGAGTTTTCCGTAATATGCCTACTTGGATTTGTTTTCAGTACTAGGAAATGCGTTTTTATCATAAAATAAATTTAAATTCTAATGTGTCTTACCAAAAACAAAGTTTGCTTTAAGGCCTCGCTTTAAGTTTTAGAAAGAAGTAGCAAAATGTATAGTAACATTATTTATTATATTAATATATTTATATTGGTATTTTACTTATTGAAGCAAAATCATATTTTAACCAGTTATTCCAGCGAGCTATGGTCAAAGAAATCTTTTCTACCTCAGATTTTCACTTGTTAAGAGGAAAAGAAGAACAGCAACATGGATAGTCACAGTCAAATTTCGACTATTTAAATGGATCGTGACCAATTCTCGTTTAAGTTTGCATATTTTTCGTGTAATGACACACCGCATGTGACAATGTCTATTATTCTTCAAAGTTGGCCATTTCTCGATCTGCCGCGTATCTATAAAACGATTGGGAAAAAAAGGGTGTGATCATGTGAAAAAATTGTCTCAGACTTATGTAATGTATATAATCGTTCTGAGTTAAAATAATAACTTGTTTATTCCGCATTTTTCCCAAGTTTTCTCCGCCTCTATACTTGACCCGTCATATCGACCCTTTCATACAAAAACCCAGATCGCGCTACAATAAACATATTTTAGAATAGCTAAGTTATTTTTATTCTTCAGTTTGGTCGAGTGATTTCTGACAAAAATAAGGTAAACACTCAATATTCTCAATAAATTAATTAATTGTGATAAGTTTAGTCTTTCGACTTATCCGCAATTGTGTGAGTGACAAAAGTTTCCAAGGTCAAAACGATGTTCTCAAGACATTTTCCAAGACAGAAGACAGTCAAGTCAGTTGAGCAGGCGGCGTGCAAATAGACCGAGAATGACGGCAAACAGTCTATAAATTACTGCGCCTATTTTACAGGTCAAAAAAGATGAAAAGGAAGACCTTTTTAGAAATAATTTCCGATGTACTTGCATTCATATCAGTGATTTAATGATTTCTTGTAACAGTGGTGGTATGTTCTCTTGCAGGGAGGGATGGGATCAAATGCGATAAGGACCGTCTTCTGCCTCTTCGTCATGGTCGCAGGTGAGATATCCGACTTTGTTAAGAAACACGACACAATAAGTAAGGCTAATTTAAATTTCATGTTCATTGAACAATCTTCTTTCCCTTGCACTGTCCTCGTGGATTTCCAAACGGATTAAACTCATTGTTTTAGGATCTTCGTAGAGTTTTCATGCGGTGAAATGCGGTGCACGACAAACTATTATGTATGATTGAAATCATTTTTTTGAGAGGTAACTTACTGGATATTCAATAAATAAAACCAAGTTTCATTCGAAGCTTAGTTCGAATGAAAAAGTGTCACCGGTCACATAGGAAGACGATGTCGTATTCTTTGAAGAGTAAGATTTTTCGATAAAGCCAAGCATTCGTGATTTGCTCAAAGTGGAATCTGACCCAATAAAATAGAGACGTGTTTTGAGAAGACAAAGCAATTAGGGTGATTAGCAGTAGTAGTAGTATTTTTGTTTATAGGGTGCTTCGACGGCTACGGTCATTTTTCACCCCTTCAAGTCATAGGAAGAACCCTATTGGACAAACGCAACACCCATGCTCTGGGCGGGACTCGAACCCCGCAACCTGTGAATTAGCCACGCTACTCACCAGGCAGGGTGATTAGCTTGAGGACAAAAGCACAGTCGCAAAAGTTGCAACAAGACTTTTTTTTTGTTTTTCCTCAGAGGTATGTAAAATTATCGAGTTGATCGGTAATGTAGGAACGGGAACCCATCCAGCCACGCAGACTGCACATGAGAAACTACGCTTTTAAGATGAGTACTATAAGACCCTCACGAGATCACCACCAAAGTACGGAAGTAACGTGTACGAAGGCACTTTTCAAAGGCTCTCATTGAATTAACCGCAACTCCACTGGAAATTAAATAAATCGCTTCCATCCCACAAGAATAAACATTGTAATAAAGCACAAGTTTAAGCAGAGGCAACATAAAATCACTCGGCTTGAACGTTGAGGCGAAATGGGGCCTTGAACCCATGTCCCCTTTCAGTAGACAACCACCCTCCGAACTACCAAGACCTCGCGTCTTATACGCTTGTAATTTTGGGAATAATAATATGAATGAATGAAGAGTAATCTACCGGTTAAGGTCGGTTTTTTTATGAGTCTCAGGTTAGGTTTCCCCGATACACCTTAACTTATTCTCTCTTCAAATCCGCATACTTCACACCACTTATCATTCTGTCCAAAATCCCTATTCTATTCCTACCCCCGCTTACCCAACATTCTTATCCTCCATAACAACATTCAACAACCCATTGCCTCTCTGAGCATTCCCCTTCCATCTTCACCTTTTTCCTGCCTTCTTTGGTTTTCACGCAGTAATCGCCTCCCCTAATATATACCATTCATAGCACTTCTTCATTAGTTTCTCTCTCTGTTCACTTCACCTTCTCCATACTGAATAATAATATATGTGATGAATACCTGAAGGATCCCAAGAGAGAACAAAAACGTTCAAAAGACGTCCTTCGAAGTTCAAGATGAGCTTGATCAAGAGCGGCGTTTTGCAAGTAAGTCTTGCTTGGGGGTGAAAGATTCTCGCACTTTATTTGCATGTCCTATTTACAGGTGGAGATTCAATTCAAGTCCAGCTCTTGCCAGATTTATCCCTTCCCCAGCCACCGGGAATGCCGTCTTTACTGCAGACGCCGAACTTGGGGCTACCCATCCAGCCATCAGCGCAGCTGCCCAACCCGCCGCAACCCATTGTTCCCCCCGTGCCGGACTTGATGCCATGTTTAGCCCCACCCCAGCTACCAAACATGCCGTCTTTACCTCAGACCCAGAACTTGTGGCTACCCATCCCGCTCTCAATGCAGATGCTCAAATTGCTGCGACCCATTATTCCACCTATGTCGGCCTCGGCGAACATCCCGCCCTTACCGCGGATGAACAACTTGTCGGATTGGCCTTTACCGATTCCGGGGCCCTTAGGCGACTTGTCGCTCATGGCACCGCCGCCGATTCCTGCCTTGGGGCCCGCACCGCAATTTCCAACGCTCCCCCCTCTGCCAACCCTCCCCCCCATCGTCACGGTGGGCGAGCCGGTATGCGGATCGGACGCAACCAACGACTACGGATGCTGCATAACCCTTCAACGGTCCCAAGGTATTCATTTCCCGTCGATGATAAGCTCCCGATGCGATTTGCAGACTTCCCTTTCACCTTCCACCGGCATTTCAATTCCCGAACTTCCTTTCTTCCATTGCAGTTGACGTCTGTTTGAAGTTTACACTTGATCCGGAAACATTCTCGTTGGAAGCTGCCCTCACCGTGGCTAATGTGACGAGAATTTCGACTAAAATAATAGGTGATTCAATCGAAGGAATGTATACGTGACTGTTAACTGTAAATATTAACGTCACACCATGAAAATGGCTGTTTAGTATGCATTCGTTCACAGTAGATGGTAAAATAATACAATGGATATACATAGAGAATGAAAACTTATTTCTTGAAAGTGCATCATCTAAATAGTAATGAAAATTAAAATGTGCAATTTTCCAAGTAATATCTTGCCTGATGATGATCCGGATAGGAAAAAAGATTATTCTGTGGAATAATCTTCCACATTTTAATATTAGGTATGATAAAATTTCATCATATCATGCCTGATACTTCAATTTTTCATCTAAATTGGAATTAGAACAATATTCTGTTCACATGGTCATTTTGATTGTGAAAGGAGTCACAAAAATTAGAATCGACAAATGATATTACAAAGGTCACCCTCATGAAATAGAAAAATTATTCAATTATGAATTTCGAATGTAAAACATTTAAAATTTAAAATGAAACAACTGATTGAGCAATTTTCCTCCAGGTATAGTATTGGCACAACAATTTTGGAGGCATTATCTGTCAATTTATGGGAATTAAGAGCAATTAATAAAATATTTACCTATAAACACTGAGTAGTAACCTTACTCTCATTAAGTGATAGAATAGCCTTACTGTATGCTAATAATTATGGCTGCTATTTTCAAAGTTAAAAAAATATTTTTTTAAATAGATTCTAAACATGATAATTATCATTGTTCCATCTCTAACTTTCAAGAAATCGATTGTTGATAACTGATGAATAACTGCTGCTTAGTCAAATAATTTCAAAGAAACAACTGGTATGCCAAAAAGAATGGTCTTAATTATGTGATTCACACTGGTTTTCTATTCCATTATATACTGAATGTAATAGGTAATTTAAAATTAATACCATGATTATAAAATAATTTTAATCTATTTGTAAATTCTTTTCACCAGGTTCTCAAATGCCACCGATGTGCTTACCTATACCTCAAGCACCTGGACTTCAAGTCTGTTTCGGTTTCAACAATGTTTCAATGAAAGACGAGTCTTTAACATTTTGCCCATATATGAATATTGTGTACATATCCACCAGGATATTATATATAGCATTTGACTGCCCCAGAATTGGAAAAACTGGGTTTGAAATTGTACCTCTCACCTAATAACAATACATTGATATTAACTCTGTAACTTCAATGACAAAATTAATAAAAGAAAATATCAATTAAATCAACGCATGTGCTTGTCAATTTTACAATCATGTTGCAAAAGATGGAATGGATTAAGGAAAAAAAAGATCTTGACTAATCAGTATATGCGAAATAAGTTCAGGTTTTACTTTGTGGAATTCCATTTAATTAGTTTAAAATAACTTTTACTCTCCACTGGATGTGGAGAGTGGAGGGCATCCAGTGGAGAGTAAAAGTTATTTTAAACTAATAATAAGAAGTTATTTCATGTGTTGGGAACCTTGATTGAGCCTATGATTCACACATTTAACATGTTCCCTTGCGCAACATCTCGTTTCTCATGCACTTAAAAATTCTTCCGTCCTTCTGTAGCAAAGAAAACCGATGATAAATTATGGATGCAGACTTGTCGAAGTGCTTGCATAATACTGATTGAATAAAAACATCGAGAGTGTGTGTCATTGGGAGGGAGTTTAAGTGCAGTCCGGAGTCATTAACCCATTTTAACTCCTTCCCACGCAGTGGTGCTGAACGCAAGATCGAGAACGCCTTTTAAGCACTTGATGAATATCGTAAATTAAATCGTGCTTTTGGCGATACGAGAACACAAATGGACTCTTATCCTTTCAAGCAAATCTTTTTCGTGTCGTTTGGCCGTAGTCAAGGCACTTAAAAATTGATTTAAATTTTTGATTCCGTGAAGAAGTTTTTAATTGCTTCGGATGCCCCCACGGAGACGGAGTCAATGGAGTGCTGTCCTCGTGTTGTGGCTTCACCTTCTGCGCCTTTGCGGTGACATTACGATTCCGAGGAGTGGCTAGAATGTTTTCTAAAAACAGTAACTAAGTTTTGTTAAATGGAAACGTGTGGCTTTTAGCTGTCATTTGGAATTCTGGATATGCATAATATAAAGCTACACAGTGCCTCTAAAACGCCAGCAGTCGTTTTTCCATTGCGGATACAATGGGGTATAAATTGCGTACATTTCGTGTTTTTCGGCGAATGGTAATCCATTAGTTTTCGTCGCCATATTTTAAGCGTACAAAGATTTGATGGTACCTTGTCGCGATTAAATGAATTTTAATGTAGAGCTGCCTAGCTGGAGAACAAAAGTTGGGGCACAGTGTACTTTTCCACAGATTTTCATTTCCAATGTAGTAAGAGCTGTGTCGCGTAGAATTAATAATCGTGTAGTTGATGTTTACGCCTATTCGTCGAAGAAAGTAGTACCTTGAAATTGAAAAATCAGTGGAAAAATGCATTGTGTTCTAAGTTTCCATTTTTCTGCGAACATGATGACCACATAGTTCAGCCTACAACCGTCGAGTTTATGAAGAAACATCTCATAACCTCATGCTTGATGTATTTCTCTAGAATACGTCTGGAATGTGACCTCGTCGGTGGCTATCGGTGACTTGATGATCTATTTGATAGACCGTTCCTATTTTCATGCTCATCATCAGCTGCCCGAGTTATATGAGGCATAATAATTCTCCCCCCTCCCCATTCAAAGCAGTTGGGGATCGTTCACCTATTTTTATTTATTTATTATTAAGAAAAGAGGCCTTTATTAAGAAAAGGAAGAAGTTGATGAGAGGAACCCTAAATAAAGAATTGAAGAATAGAACAGTAAATATCCTCGTATGGATCGTAGCATTATTGGGATCCGATGCCTGGTCCATTAGGAAGGATGATGAGCTGGAGGCTATTGAGATAAGGGATTGTCGAAGGACGGAGAAAGTGAAGCGGAAAGAGAAAAACGAATGAATACGTTTTGAGAATGGTAGGGACGGAGAGGCGTTTGCTGCGAGAGATTAAAAAAAGACAGGAAAGGTGGATGGAAGGGGTACTCAAGAGGCAATAGGCAAGGTTGTAATAGAGGGTAGAATGTTGGGGAAGCGGTATAGGGGTAGGAAGAGAGAATAGGGATTTCGGACAGAATGATTGGGGTGGGAAGTATGCAGATTTGAAGAGGGATTAAAGTTGTGTGTTACGCGGACAGTGTAATCTAAAACTCATTTTAAAAAACTACCTTAAATGGTGGATTACCCTTCATCATTATTAAGGAAAGTTAGAAGTAGACCTTGCGGCGTGTGGGAACTCGGAAATCATGAAAAAAATATCTCTCAGCAATTAGGTCTCAATAGCGGTATTGCCCTTAAAAATATTACTACTAGAGTTAACAAATTTTTAGTCGTTTTACGAAGGTCTTCCACATTTTTCGGGAGTGGGTTTAAGACTTCCCGAAATAGAAATTCGGTCGTCAAACCAAATTAAGTCAACAGTAATCCCTTTTCCAGGTGAACGGTGACGCAGGCGGGCAAAAGGAAAAGCCTGTGACGTCTAGCCTATTGCTGGCCCATTGTTGTGATGCCGTGTACTGGCCATTTGTTACATTGTTGTTGATGTGAAGTAGAATTTTGGATGGTTGATTGTTGGAAAGTTTTAGTTTGGGTGGTTGTGTAAGGGGGGAAGAGAAGGGATCGTTGTGTGGAGGAATAGCGGGGACTGTCGAGTGCAGAGTGTGAAGTGAGAAACGAGAGGATAAAGACGTAAAATTGGAAAGTGTGCGGCGTTTTTTTTTTGTTTACTCCCGAGGAGGAGAATGGCACAAATAATTCTGACGTTACAAGCCCGTCACGTCAGAAATCATTAGGGCGTCAATGCCGGCACACTCATGCACGTGGGTACTCGGATTCACAGGAGTCGTCGTGTCGGCATAGGCGTGTGGCGCCCCACGTAAAAGGGGGGGGGGATGGTTTTTTGATGAATTGGGTGCTTGTGTTTTGACCCCGCTGGGGGAGAGAGGCGATCGCTCGCTGCATTCCGGGGTGTGCCCTCACGGTGGTGATGTTCTGGCGAGCGGCGGGAAGAAAGTGCCGGGGAAGCTCGCATTTCGTCTCTCATTGCTTCACTTCCAAGTCTGTGTGTGTGTGTGTACACACCCTTCCTCGGTCCCTCCTTCATCTCCCGCCATTCCTTCTTCCCTGCACACACACACGTAAGAGTAACGGCATCGACCCGGAGGTTATTGACACCACACCTGGGTTGTATATAGCTCGCTCGCTCTCGCCCGGCAGGTCCCCGCCGCCGCTCGTCTGGCCGTGACCAAGGTGCCTCTCCCCGCCGCCCCCCACCTAATACCACACACCCAGGCGTGCTTTTACTCGCCATTCCGGTTCCTCTTCGCCCCGCCGACCTCCCGTCATCGCGTTCCCCCGGGGCCCGATTCCTCCTCCCTCTCCTTATAATCCTCTCCCCTTCCTCCTCTGCCGCCGCCGCCACCCGCACCACGCCATGATTTTTTTTACTCTTGATTATTAATGATTCTTGACGGTACTCGACGGAGCCTCAATTCCTTCAGCCCGTGGAAGATTCGTGTATTGCATCCCATTCACGCGTCGCGCCGCGTCCCTCTGAAGTGTATCTTCCGTCCCCTCTCTCTCTCTCTTTCTCCCCTTTCCCCCCCCTCTCTCTGCTCTTGTGTCCGTATCCTTGCAATCCCCGACGATGGTGTCGGGGATTGCTTCTCTTTTGTTACCGTCGCTGGTAAAAATCTAGTTGCTCTGGAGACGCTGACCCTTACGAAGATAATTGTAGAATGTCATTACGACTTTATATTACAGATCGCGATGTTTTTTTGTCGTCTATTTTTTTTATATCGTCTTCAATTCGTGTCACCAGGAACTCTGTTCAGTAAAAGACGTCGAAAATTGCGAGGTCGGCACAACATAAGAAACATATTTTTCCAATCGTAAAAATAAAAACAAAAGAAGAATTTTCCGGTCTTGGTGGCGGGAGGGTGATGTCCTCGTCTGCCAATTCGTTGGCCGTAGGTTCGAATCTCTAGAAGTAATTCTTATAATGCGACTTAGTTTTTCAGAACTATAAGAGTCATGTAACGAAGAAGTCGCAATTTTAAGTATCGAAAACAGTTATCTTTCTCACGGCTGCCGCTAGAGGTTCTGTCTGTCGTACAGTGCTGCCATCTCTGTTACGCATTGACAAATAGTGCCCGCTCATTTTAAAACAAACCGCATGTTTCTATCTGTTTCCAGTTCGGAGAAAATAAATTTTTCATTAGCCTTATAACTTTAATGCACCTCGTACTTAAAAGTAGCAGTCGGAACCTCCCAACTTTCATCATGACACTGGATGATAGAATAGAAATACATATATTCTCTTTAGTCTTCACTAAGCTCTTTTCCCATCAAATTATCACAATGGACTTTTGGCCTAAAGGGCTCTCGGACAATTTACACCGGCAGATTAATGTTAACGGTTCCCAAGTTCACGTCCGCGAGTGAAAAAAGCTCCCTTCACGACTCGCGTGATTTTATGACATGCACGAGTGCGTCGGCGGAAATTGAATGAACATAATCCGTAACAGTACTAGTGCGGGAAAAATTCCAAGGTGACTGCATTCTCACATTTTTGGACACAATCGAAGACTAGATCTGTTCATTGATGGGACATGTACCGTCTTGAAAAGCGACCGGAAGTCATGACTATAAAGATGAACAAACTATGACTCGGTCACAGGCGAAACTTTGTTCGAAATCCAGAATATTTAATTCGGAGTATTTAAATGAACGAAATACCTTGGTGGATTTTGATCGCTCACGAGCAAGGTTTTCATAACAAGACTATTTAATCTTCCTCTCTCGGCAGCTTTTGATATGATATCACTGTTGTGACCAATGAAAATCCACTGCAAAGTTAAATTTAGTTTTAAAATGAACCACTTGATACCCCAAAAATCCTAAAAGCATACGGAAAAAGTTCGGTAAATCATATGAATAATCATATATCAGAATAAACTAGGTCCTAGTGATCCTTAGGAAGAGTAGTGTATATATTCTATTTTCACCCTGCATGTTTTCTCTCGTTTTCTTTACTATATATTAAATGTTATTTTGCTTTGTTTACGCATGAAATGTATATTTATTGTGTTAAACGATTAGTATTCCTAAGTCTAACACCGTTCCGCATGTTGTGGATGATGACCTCATATTTTATTTTATTTTGCATTTTGCATTTACTTCATTCGGAGTGCAATGTGTTTCTTAACATTTGCACTCGGGAGTGGATGTGAATGTTTGGTGGTGGCTCACCCCCCCTGCCACACGCCCCATTGCGGCGGCTACCAGGGTAATGCTTAGAAGTAGAAGTATGAACATGGCTCCTCACTATTCGATTTTCGGAAGTAGAAGAAGGAACAAGAAGGACAGGAGTAATCGCGACTATCGAAACAAACGTTTGTAACGACCGTCAATGAAATTTCTGGTCTGGTGGCGACCGTGAAGAAGTTCGTTTTTAACGTTTGAGCTCTTACTCTTTTTGTTCCGTGCCTTCCAGTTTCAAAATCAGAGTCGAGAGGCGATTTCGTTTAGTACGAAATTGTGGTTCTTCTTCCGAATGATCCATCCATTGAAAGTTGCATCCTGTTTTCGGGTTTAGGGTTTTCATTAGAGAGATGTCGCGGAAGCCTAAAAAGAATGGTCCGCAAAGAACGAGTCTCGTGGCGCGTCGTCGTCCGCGCCACGGCTTTCCTTCGCCTGCACAATCGAAGCAGCCCACGTCCCACCGCACCGGCCGCCGCTCTCGCAACTTTAAAAGCAGAATTTGAACACATACTACACCAGAACATTATAACGCGAATAAGATAGTCGAACAGCCCGCGTCTTGAGCGATCTTTGATACACCCATGCTCTCTCCCTCTCCTTCCTTTCCCCCTTTCTGACCTTTCTTCTCGTCCCCACCTCTCCCTCCTCCCCCCTTTCTCCCCC
>WURS02192666.1:0-20557 GCA_011762765.2 Rhinocypha anisoptera
CCACTTGGTAGCGGTGGAGGTTGCTGCTGTGCCGACGCTGAGGGAAGTGGGGGTGGGCCAGCTGTCCCGTCCAAAGGCTGCTGTGCACCAGATGGGGGCCCCCCAGGGGGCATGGGGGGCCCATGGCTGGGCAGTGGGGGTGGCTGGGACTGCTGCTGGGCGCCCTGCGGTGGCACTGGGGGCTCGGAGGGCAGAGGGGGATTCGCTGGTTTGGTTTCAGAGGGTGGTGGGAGGGGTGGCAGGGGTGGCTGTGCAGGGGTGTTATATGCAGCTGCACTTGCGGCATTGGCACTCTGCGCCCCAGGCTGAGCTCCTGGCATGCCCGCTTGCGGCATACCCCCCATGGCTTGCTGGTACTGGGGAAGATTATATATGAGGCAGGTTTAGGAAAATGATGTGACAAATGTATAAACATCAGGTAAAAGGGATGAAAATGAATAAACTGAGTATTAATGCCACACTAATTCAAACTTTGGGTGCATTATGCTCCAATGGGTGAAAGGAGAGGCTAAGAGAAAGGAAAATGACAAACATTTTATCTCTAAAGGAAGAAATAAATTAGGACTGGAATATACATTAGTATTACAAAGGGTTCTTTTCCTATTGTTTGTTCAAAAAAAAGTAAGACAACCTTAAAGGCTTCATAAAATGAACTTAGAAAACAAATGTCTCATTTGAGAGCACTAAATCCTATTTTCTTTTGTTTGTTAGTAATTACATGAAAAACAACTGTAATGCATCAAGGTTATGATAAAAAGATAAACTCTATTGGGGAAGAAAACTTTTGTGAATTTCAATTGATAAGAGATTTATTCATGCCCTGGGTTTCAGCATTTTATGCCATCATCAGATTACCCGATGATGGCATAAAATGGTGGCATGAATAAATCTCTTATCAAGTGAAATTTGCACAAGTTTTCTTCTCTAATAAGGAAAAATTTCACATAATTAACCCTGGAACCTCACAGTTTGGATAAACTTTAATGTTTATCTATTATTATTCATGAGAGTGGAATTTGATATCTCTTAGTGCCTCAATATCACTAGATACTTAAAGGTATAATGTACTGAGTATTGGCTTAATGCCACAAACACTGTTCATATGATACCAATTCAAAAAATATAATATGACATAGCATTTCTAAATCCACAAGATACTAAACTTTGCCTCTGAGTGGAAGGTTTTTATTTTGGATTGAAGGAAATTTACACATAAAAATATTAGTTTAGGGTAAAACTTGCTGCTTGAACTTGAAAAAATATTTTTAATGACCCAGTATATCAGAAAAATGTTGTTGAATGAAGGGATACCACTGATTTATGAAGAATTCAGAGACAAATTAAAATCAAAGCTTGAGGCCCAAGATGTTGAATAAAATGGAATTATTTTCTGCTTTTATTTTGTGGAATCACCTACAAGTCAACTGCAAATGGTGGCTACCTGAGTCCTGGTAACTGAACAGTTGTAGTAGTAGTATTTTTGTTTATAGGGTGCTTCGATGTCTATGTAATTTCTCACCTCTTCAAAAGAGAAAAAACCCATTGTACAAACACAACACCCATGCCCTGGGCAGGATTTGAACCCATGACTTTTGCATTAACTGGTTAGTGCACTATCCCTAGGCTAACCAGCTGGCTAACTGACCAGTTTTAACTGCAACACTTACTTCCATGAGTTAATGAAAAAGAAGACAATGGTGCAAAAGAAGGATGAAGTTTCTACCTACACCAAGTGAATAAAATTTAATGAAATGTCATAAAATATGGGGACAAAAAGTTTTGTCGCCATAACATGAAATGGTGAAAGAATGATATATATTCATATACAGACAATATTCATGCCAATCCCCTCATCATTAAATTATGATTTCAATAAACACATGTACATATTATGTAGGTTCAATTAGTGGAATATAGACCAAAAGATAAGGGTCATTGCACTTTCACTTTTATCACAGAAACATTTACATTGTGGTGGGTTCTCTACCCGCCATTGTCAAGAGAACCCACCAAGGCAAATACAATGTGTCACAGCAACAAACCGCATCACAATCCTTCTCACCTTATCGCCATACTGCTGTTGCCACTGCTGGAATTGCTGCTGCCATTGTGTCCACTGTTGCCACTGCTGTTGCTGCTGCTGCAGAGTGTATTGTTGTGCCTGCTGGCTGTAGGTGGACATGTCCTGTCGAAACACACAGTACTTTCTTGACAAATATTTCCAAAAGCTTTCCTCCATCCACTTAACGGATTCCAATATGATATTTTCCAAGAGGAAATCCAAAATGTTGTATCAATAATTAACAAAAGGAAATTCAATAAATTAATAATAATTTGATTTTTCCAACGACTTGAGTTTACAAATATAGGATACATTATGTTCATAAATATTTAAATAGCAGTCATACATTGTATAAAATGAACAAACATTACACATATATTGAAGAACTAGACTAATATAACGTACACAAATACAGTGTAATATTTAAAATATTGCCATGTATGCTTCCATGGTTTGAAATGGTTTCTCAACACAATAGTCCTTAAAATTTCTTTAAAAAAAGGCATGTAAAGCTTTTATAACTTTGAGGAAACTTAGTAAATGGTTACATAATGTGACACCAATGCCTAGCGAACTGTTTTACCTTAAGAGCTGTCAGATGTTTAAGAGTTCTAGTTTAATGATTATGGAACTGGATTCAACTAAGCACAAGTTCTGATTTATAGAGTTTTACAAATAAATTTATAAACACCACATTAAAGATATGGTGGTACTGTGGTGTGTGGTGGTGATACCTCGGTTACTGCCTTAGTTAACAATGTACTTGATTAACAACGAGTTGCTCTAAGCAAAAAATATCTTGGGTAACGATGCAGGCTTACAACACCTCATTGATTGGTGACATTTCAAAGAAAAATGATCCCCTGATCAGGAAAATACCTGACTATAGGTATAAATGACCAATAGTTTGTAGAAAATCACCTTTAAATTTAGTAAGATATTCATACCTGCAAAGCTGGGAAGAGCTCCTTTTTTCCTGGCTCAGAAAATTATTCATTTTACACCTGATGATGGAATATTATATATATATATATATAACTGGGGGATAGTAATTTTTTATTTTACTTAGTTATCTCCAGGCTGGTACCATTTTGGTTTTGGTAAATGAATTTTATTTGTATATTTGACAGACATTACTGTCATGGGGAGGAGCTGGAAAGAATTGATCATTTACCATTATTATACTTGTGGAAATTCACCCCTTGGATAACGATGGTTTTGGTTAACGATGATAAACTTGGAATATGATGCCATATACTGGTTGTAATACCTAAGTCTCCTCCTATTGCAAATAGATTATTTCTCTAAAAAAACGTGAGAAATACGTTTTTTCACACAAAATACGAAAAATACGTGAGAAATCTTGACCTTTAAAATGTTTCATGTATTTTGAAGCCTCTAGGTTCTCCTGAGGAAGCTAAGGAGCTGCTAGTTCAGTGATGGCAAGGGTTGGTCCATTCAGCTACACTGGAAGAATGTGTTTCCCATCTTTGTTTTTTCAGTTTCATGAATCTGACTAACTGATTTCAATCTTATTGAATATTCGAGCTTTAGCTATAACATGATGATCTCATGACCATTCCACACACTGAACTAAATGAATAAATCACAAATTCTGAGGGTCTGAGGAAGTTACGGGATGCAAGATGAGGCAATACTGGATTTCAGTTCAGATTAGATTCAAAAGTAATGATGTGCTGATTCAAAAACCAGTTTAAAGGAACCAATAAGCAGAGCGGTGATACATTTCAGTCCTCTGTAAAAGATTCAACCTCTGACCCATCTGTAAAATACTCATGATCATTTCTGAGAGAAAGTGTGTACCAATGGCTCCAAAATGAAGATAAAGGTCAATGTATATTCCTTCTCTGAAAATAGCTCTCATATTTGTTTAATATCTTTGTTAGAACAGTTCAATTCACTTTATCAAAAGCATTTTTCCTATTTATGAAATGTGTACATCTCCCTCTAAATTTCCAGTGCTCTATCACATTTTTGAGACAGCCAATTGAATCTCATCTAGTTTCTTCTCCTGAACACTTAACTGGACTATTTTCAGTCTCTTTTTCATTTTCAAGTCTTTTTTTTCTATTATCGTAGTCATTGCCTTTAATCCATAAAAGACTTCTGCCTACTGGGCAATCTCCTCATTTTTATTATTGTGCTGTAAGGATTCAGGGTGGGTCACTTGCCATAGGGAACAGGAAAAGGTTATTCTTATCATCGCATTTAAGGAAAAGTATTACTTGATACAGTAATACTTTTCCATAAATAGAATTCTTATTGGCTGGGAAAACAATAGGAATAATGTGACCAATCATTCATACAAAATAATATATGTTAAGCTAAAACTTAAATACCACTTGGGAAGCATCAGTGGATCCAGGTGTACTGTAATATTGGTAACTAGAGCCATAGTTCTGCATGTCAGCACCAGGGGCAGCTGCTGCTGCAGGACTAGCAGTGCTTTGATAGTTATAGACCCCACCACCTGCACCGCCCCACTGGTTCCACGACTGCATCTTGTCCCTTTTCCTATTGAAGAGAGCAAATTTTTAAATGTAATTCATCGTTTATAGACAATTTTTAAAAGGAAGGGGTAAAATAAATAGACTAAGTTTGTGAAAACACTGTAAAGAAGAGAAGAAATGCAAAATACATGCAAGTGAGTGGCAAGGTTTGAGGGATAGAGCCCTAAAGGCCACCTTACATGGTGCATGATACATATCATGCATGATCTCGTAGGAAACAATATTTGCATGCATAACAGAATCAGGCAATGAAAAATGGCCTTACGCAGTGCATGACATTCATGCATGCTTAAGTGAGAGGAGTCTGCACACAAATGAAGTGCAGTGGCATTGTTTTTGAGTCCAGTCAACTATGCGAGCACTGCTTTTACAATGCAACTGTGTAGCTGTTGTACGTGGCACTTAATGCCAACACTTGAATAACTTAAAACTTCCAACTTAAAGAATTCTGTCTAATTGTCACTCAAAGGCTTGATTAAATAATTACATGCAAATTTTTATAATCTAGCTACTTTAATTTAACTGCCTGTTTATCGCAGTAATGTGCTCTAAGTAATGACAATATGATTTTTAGATTCGAAGCTGTATCTCCCTATTTGACATAACAAACATGGCTGACATGCACTGACCATGCTTGCAAGCTGAGAACAAATTAGAACTTGTTCTAATTTTTCCGCACATGATCCTGACATTCTGGGAGATATTGTTTCCGACGAGATCATGAACACTTAGGTTGGGCTTAAGGGAGAGACAGTACAGACACACATTGAGTAGATTGACCAATTTCAGTGTGGGTAAGTCCAAGTTCAAAAGGTTTGTCAACGAGAAGGGTTTTCTAGAGCCATGTGGTTTTCCGCAGCAGCTGTTTCCCTGCACATATTCTCTGGAAGTGTTCTTTCCGCGTATGCATTATTCAAAATCATTCTCTTATTGTCACTGATGTTCTCTTGTTGTTACTAAATGTTGCTCAGGATAATTTAATATTCAACTTGTTTTTCAGTTGATAATCTATTTAACTTACATGAAACCAATAAGCTACATAGCTCCTCCCCTGGTGGCATTACTGCCAAAAAAAGAGGAAAATTTGGAATTCTAAGAGCAAATTTTATACTGAAATTTGGTTTTAAAGTGGCTGTTTCAAAAGAAAGGTAATTAACAATACTCAATGCAGGCACATAAAATACTGCCACATTTTTATATAATCAAATATTGAATTAAATAATATCTTTCCTATTAATAGGATGAAACTTTAGAGTTTGCTTGTAATGGACTTCTTTTCCAGCCTGGACTATAAGATTTTTGAGTTTAGAGATTAAAATAATGAAATGAATGGGGAAAGTTTTGGAGAAACAGCTTAAACCAAAGATTCTACCAATTCTGTTATAGTTATGATAGGAAATCCAGCGTTTCACATAAGAGTTTGTCAAGACACCATTCAATTCTACTGAAAAGGGTGACATAAAATGTTAGGTAATTAAAAATTGTTTTCCTATTGGAAATGAATGAAACCATAGTAAAAATCTATGATAAAACTGAAAGGCCCAAACAAGCATGAAAAATAGTATACTAGCTAGGCATGTGCCCTTCATTGGTGGCTACCTTAAGATGCCTGTTAACATTTTAACCCCTTACCACCCAGAGTCAATTCTCAATGAATTTTTTTTGGGGAACCTTAAAGAATTAATCGTCCAAAAAACATTATGGACAAAATAAAAGATGTGAAGCTGATGGAAGACAGTTTAAAAAAGTTTATATGATTGACCAAATGGATATCTGCACAAAAGTACTGAAGTTGGAGGCAATATTAACAGACAGAATGTCATTACTTCTTCTCTAGTCCCAATCCCATTGGTTAGTTGGCAGCAGTTTGACAGATTTGTCATTATGCTCACCTTGGCTTTCCTCCCTGTATCTCTTTCCCTCAGTGAAACCTTCAATAGCCATTTTAACATCTAAATATATGACTAAGTAACATGTTTCTTCTTTTTGTTATGTTTTCCTAAACTTCCTTTGTGACCCTAGTATTCTTAAAACTTCTTTCTTTGTTACTATATCACACCATCATTCATTTTTCTCTAGCACCATACCTCAAAAGACTCCAACCTTCATTTCTCTTCTGATCCAACTGTTTATGATTCACTTCCAAAAATAAACTGTAAACCAATTTGATCCAGGATATGATTGAAGAGAGATTGTGTTAGATTTAAATAAATTTGTCTTTCAGCAGAAATTCTTTTCTTGCTTGGCCTTTAGGCTAATCCTATCTGTCCTACTTCTTCCACCTTTTGTTGTCTAACATAGTGAAGTAGCTCCCCAACAACTATGATTACATGTGAGAATAATACAGAGCATGACTTTAATAGTAAATATTATATCAATGATTGATTACCTGTGATACATCCTTCAAGGTAAGAGTGAAATAAAGAAATTTCATAATTACCCCAACATCATGTCAGTTTTGATAACAGTAATCTTAAACCTTTTACATAAAAAAATTCATAAAATTGTTCAAATCCGTTGCAGATTTTGCATATGCATATTAGGATGACATGAATATGTTCCCCATCAAGTTAGCTGTATTATTTATCAACCTGCTTAAGTTGCACTTTGTAAACAGGTAACAGGTATGAAGAAGTTATCCTGAATGAGTGGAGAACAGCTACTTTCGTCCTTCTTCCATCTCCAGATTCCTATTTTTTTAAATTAGAAAGTTAAGCTTGTGGCATCTCAATTCATAAAAAAACTGCTTTGCTAAGATGAATTATGTTGTAGCAGGGCTTTTAGAATTCAGTTGGGAAACATGGCGGCAAGGAGGACGATTAGTGCTCAATTGTGAAAAACCTCTGAATTTGCAAATGAAGCACAGTAAATCAGATTTGTCATAATTTATAGGCAGACCACAAATATAACATAAGAGGCAGATAAGAGGTGCACAAGCTAAGGAATTTACGTGCTGTATTTTTCTGTGAGCAATGTCTCGTAGTGCCTACTTAAAAATCTTCCATTTTTTTATCTAACCTCAATTCAACCCCTTTAAATCACTTAAAATTTTATGCCTGCAGTCCCTGCCATACATCTATCGGATGCTTGGATAGGTGTATGGCACAGTGCAGTGTATATTTAGATGGAAAAAAGATGTCATGAACTGAATACTGAGATGATCTCTCTTTGGTAGCGAAAATTAACTGCTATAGGCATTATGTTCACCGTTTCTGTTTCCCTTCTGAATTTCTTTTTCATGACATTAGACATGGCGTTGCAAGTTTCTAGGATACTTCGTCCAAACAACTTCGATTTCTTTCGATTTAGGTGCTAAGAGAAATAACCCAAACATTCAGACAACATAATGATAAATTAATCACTTTACATTATTAAATCACAACAAAAAATTAAGAATATACTCAGAATCGCGGTTTTCCTGAATGAGTTTCAATATTAAATGTAGTGTCTGCACTGAAATTCCTTATATGTACGTCATTTCTGCATTTCTTATTCACTACAACATTGAACAAACTGTCAAAAACGTATACTAACTTTACATCCGTGTCTAGATATGAATAGCCAACAATCAACTTTCCCTATTGGGCTCTTCACCACAACATGATTTAAAATTATTAGAAAACGATCTTCCAAATTCACCAAACAAATTTCTAAAGATTTTACGTGCACCTTGGTAAAACATAGTCTTTTGAGGCTTCAAAGTTATAAATATAATACGGTCAAATTTATGCAAAATATAGCCCGAATATTTTTCTACACATGCACTAGTTTCTACAGAGATCTTCGAGATCATCATAATAACAGACGTTCAGCAAAAGTAAATGTTTCATTCATAAAAAAAAACAAGAACCAAGTCATTTAAGTGATAACAGAGTGCCAAAACAATATGCATTGTTTACGATTCGTAGATGTCTTTTAAGTCCAAAATTTTGTTCACACAGGAAATATTAAGATCTGGATATTTTTCCGCCTCTTTGTTTCAGAAATCAGATAAAGAATTCCGCAGGGGTAATAGAAACTCGAAATGCAATTGCCGGCAAAATAAAAATTGGAGGATTCCGATTTAAACAAGCATTTAAAAAATATATAATTATATTTATCATTGACTGAATAATAAGTCAGCTGGAAGAAATAAATATTAATGCAATGAAAAGGTGTATCTTTGGTTTTCTGTTTACAAAAAGTCCGTGTAAGCATCCTATAGTTAAAAAACATTTAAGCCATAAGGAGTACAAGGTACACTTTGAACTAATAAGCGATTATAAAGGCATATAATTTGTTCCATTGAAATCACCCAAATGCTCACAATCGAAGGCTAATACTTACTTTTAGTTACCGTTCAACTGTATGGATAAACGACGACAGCCATTACTAGTAAAACTGGTCTTCTACCAAAGACGAAGGCTATTTAACAATTCTTGAAAAATTTTAAAAGCCGCTGCGTCTGACTCTTACCAGAGTATAACCAGCTTGGCAAAAGGGATGAAAATCACGTAAAATATTTTTTTAAACGTGAAAGGTTTGCCAAAAACATTAGTTCATTAGATAAACGGTTTACAATAAGTTTCGCCTGAGGGCGTTGCAACTGCAATCGGCGATCTTATTTGGCAATATGGCGCACACCTTGAATTCTCCGGAGTATCTCTTCATCATGTAGATGTGTTAAGTGAATTTTCAAACGAGTATATCTTTCGACCTCTCTTTGAATACCCGTGATATTTTTAAGATGCCATTTATTCAGTTTATCCATTAATGTTTAACGATTATTGGAAGTTTTCCTTATCACTATGTTAATTTCATTCTATTTGAAGAGGAATTTAACCAGAATACTACCTTTTGTTTGGACGAATTGTAAACGTTGCGGTGTGTATTTGATTAAGTAGTAGGTCTTCACGTTCATACTAATTGTAATTACAAGCGCACTATGGTAATATATGTTTCACTCACAGTTCGTATAATGCCGCGAGCACTATTTGGGACTGCAATTTTTTCCGTCAATGCAATGGTTGACTCTCTGGCCAAGGTACAATTGCATTTCTAGTGTAACCGCTGATTTTTCCTCGTAGTACATCAGTTTTTAACGATTACTTTTCACGCATCTTTGTAGAACAATGTGATGGAGTCCATGTCGAATAAATCATTGATCCAGAACGCAAGTTCTGTTACTGCAACATCAGTCAATCAACTAGTGGTGCTAAGCGCTGCCATACTAATTCATCATTATGAAAATTATAGGTATTGATCACCTTTTTTTATTTTAAACCATAAGGCGATATCAAAATATATATTCAATGACGATCTTAAAGGCGGGAGGTTCGAATACAAATTCGTCACTATCCACCCTTATGTTCATACACCCTTAAATGGTTCGACAAGAGAAAGAAAAACCTTCAACTGTTGGCAATCATTTGCTTTATCATAATTTAAACGAGATATAGTCCTAGGGTTGCTATATAGGGTCATCAGGTGTATAATCGTATACTTGCCAGTTGTCATACAATAAAAGTTATTCTCCAAAAGTATTCAATTATTGCAAAACGGTACGGATTAGAATTGGCTGTTGGTACTGGTAGCGCGTGGAACTGAATTTCTATTATGGTAGGATTGTTCCATAATAATAATATGTCCTGCCATAGAAAAGCCTGTTGATACAAGTCCAGTCAAATTAATTGGAACTGGTGCAAAAAAAGAATCTGGCATGGTGTTTAAGGAATTTGGTATAAAATTAAAAAGCATTTTCACTCGTTCCAAAATAAAGTATTTGTTGAACACAGGTTAATACACCATTTTTCAATGGAAGTTTTTATTCTTAGGTGAGGTGGAACTGCCTAACAATATATTGATAGATTTAGTCCTACAGAATATGACTTTTGGGCTTTCTTAGCGTGTAGGTACCACTTTATAATGATATTATTTTTCTGGTTCCATAGCAGTTGGCTAAGTTTCTATTTAATATATATTAGCCTGTGAAGCACATACCGACAATAACATCATTGGCTTCTCTGCCTAGTGGCAGGTCATTGGCCTCAATGCTGTTGTCTTATTATTGTTTTAACTTATCCAAAAACTCTATTAACCTGGCTATTACTCTGGCTTTATAAAAAATGGGATTTTAAAATGTGCTATTCTTTTAAATAGTAGTCTATGGAAATCATGGGTGCCAGAACTTTTCTAGCCCCTTCTTCCGCAGTATATTGGTCCAACTTGAGGTTCATATTTCAAAAAAAGATTTTTTGATACAATTGTGAAGAAATGTGGAGTAAGTTGGGCCTGTAACAACTTATAGATGCAAGAACCTGGATTTTAAAAAAAATGAAATGTATATGAATTCACAATTTGCCTCAAGTCTCATGAACATCTAGGCATAATATTAACTATAGTATACTTATTTTTCTCGCATAGCAATCTTTCTCTCGATAAGCAGGGTTCTTATTCTATATATATTTTTTTCCTTTTCTCTGCAGGGTTCTTTCTAAATAAGTATAATGTCATCAACAAATATAATTTCTACTAAGTGATAGTGAAATGGTTGGTCATTATTATTAGATTCAGAAGTAGAATTCAAAATCACAGAGTCGTGTAAGTTCACGATTGAGAATAAATTATTAGAATTTTAAAAGTGACAGCTTTTAAAACCTAGAAACACCATAGAAAATATCACTGTAACGCACTTGAGAAAAGTAGATAAGAGGAAGTTGGGAGGGCTTTGGAGATCTAGGTGTGGAAAAGGTTAAATAGAAAGAGATAGATGAATGATGTGGTGTTTAGGGATGTGAGGTTGAGGAGGAAGTTGTTAAGGGATATGTGAAGAAGGATTGAAAAATGGATGGAAGGGATACTAGAATTTGATGAAACAAAGCCAGTTAGTGATAGAATGTAACATGCTAGCTGAGGTATAGGGAAAGAAAGGATAGACATTTTGGATGGAATAAAGTTCAGTAAAAATTACATTGACCGTCATCATCATCATAAGTTTTCAATCTGAAGTTTGGTGTGCAGCAGCTCTCCAACCTTTCCTGTCACCTACCAATCTCTTCTCAACTCCTAGCTGTAATGTCCTCCATTTTTTCTGTCATATGCTTGAAGAAACATTTTTAACATCTTTAAAACTGAAATTACCTTTGAGGATTGCAATGACAGTAGAGATCCAGTGACCATGTAATATCAGTTATAGTGGAAAGGAAATGGGCACACCTTGAATACAGACTTATTAGATTCACTTTAGAAGCAATTTTTGTGGGAACAATTAAAAAAAAAACAATTATGTTCCTAATTGTAACTCACTGAAATAGATGTAGGAACAGGGCAACTTACATAGTGCCCTTAAACTTCACATGGAGTTATTGAGTCTAACAAAATGGTATCTTATACCCTAAAACTCATTTCAATAGGTTGCTGCTTTGCACACATTTTTTATAGATGCTGGCATATTTTTTGCCCTTGAGGTAAAAGTTTTTGAAAGTCAGCTATAAAAGATCCATTAAAATATAGTGCCATAAGGTTTCTGAAAAGATAGCTTTATTCAAAACTATATTTTACCTGGTGAAAATATGATGGCATTGCTATTTTCATGAGAACCAAGATTTTCCTTGACCTTGTATAGGTAATTATAAATAAACCAGTTGATATGCCACGTTGATTAAATACAAAGTTCCCTTGATACTGGAAGTAATTCTAGAACCTACTTTTCTGAAGGATATAAATCTTTAGCTGCTAAAGAATGTCACCATACCATAATTCTGATGATAGTGGAAGCAAACTTTTTTGATTGATCTCAGTTATTCTCGTGGGAGTCCGCAAAAGCCATTGTCTGAAATGCATGATTAGAAATCTTAATAATCTATTTATAGCTTCACAAACACTTTTGTAAGCATGTTTAAATCAGTGTAATTAAAGACAATTTAAATTAGTATTTGTCATATAAAAATGAAAAATGTCCTATAAATTATATCTTTATGTTTTTACTTTGAAATAATTTCTTTCCATACAATCATTCTTAGGAGCTACTTTCATGCTCATCAGAGTAGCATTTTACCTAACTACTCGTATTATTTGCTGAAAACATCTTTTTGAAATATTTTAATTTTTAATAACTGCACCAGATATACCTACTTGAGATAGTGGTTCTTTTTCTCTGATTAAAGCTCCATGTTGCTTCTGGGAATTTCTGTCATGTCTATTGGCTTTACAAGACCATTCCTCCCCCTGTCCTGGAGGAGACTTTGAGACAAAGTGATCAGTGGAGGTCTTCAGGGCCTTTGAGGAAAGCCTGATGCTGCTGCAGCCAATCAGATCACTCTAGGCCAGTCAACAACGCAAATACGAGACAAATCACAATGGAAACCACTTTGTCCTGAAGATGCCTCCAGAACAGGAAGAAACAGTTGTCCTGTAAAGTCAACTGACACAATTGAAATTCCCCAAGGGGTAATGGAGCCTTTATCAAAAAGATGTTGCAGAAGCCTTAAGAATAATTTCTCTCTGATTAACTAACCTTTATTATAGGGCAGCACTGGAAGAAATTTTACTACTGATGGATCGCACATTGACATTTATCAATTCAGAGTCTCATCAAGAGGAGCTCTGGACTGAAATGGTTGCTGCTCGTGCTAAAATCGATGAAAGCAAAAAAACTTTAATTGTAAGTAAAAATGGTTAAAATTATTATTTTTCCAATTTTTCAGTTATTTAAATGTCATATTTGAACAGGAAATGGAGGGTTTCATGGATTATGTTGAGAAGTTAGTGACTGCGGCTGTGGAAGCAGCTTATATGAGTGGTTCTGACTTTTCTAGTACTGCACTTTGTGAAACATTCAACCAAGCTCAACAAAAGGTATATTCAAAAATATTAATTTGGGTGTTTAAATTGCTGGTTTGAAGAATAATATCTTTATTTGGGATTACAATTAAAGATAATGTGTAAGCTTTGATAGACCTTACCACCATCATCTATTAACAAAAACTAAATTTTTTTTCAGCTCCACTCTGAGAAGAGCAAAACAAAGGACCTGGAATCAGAATACATTAGGCAACAGCAGGAGTTCATAAAAACCATGGGGGAAAAGGGAAAAAGTGTCGATTCTAAAGAATGATTATGTATTATCTAAATTCTTAAAGTTTGACAATAAAAATGTAAAAGTATTCAATACCATGTAAAACTAACCTATCCTCCCTTGGGCAATGAAAATACTAAGTACAATTCTTTAACAATATTTTCTATAAATGGTGCACATTTTGTTTTAAAATAAAGTTGTCTGTCTATTTTATATTACAGTTGTTACTGGTACTAATTTTTGACATCAGAATAGGTAACAAAATAAATCAATTCCTACATAGTCTCATATTTGTTACATGTATATAACATTACAAAGAAATACCAAAAAGCAAAAAATACATAAAATCAACTTGCTCCAGCAAATTATAAAAACTCATCACTTAATTAATAACAAGGAAATGATAAAATTTACATTTATTCAACAGAATACTGAATATTATTTAGATTCATTGGTAGGATACCACACCTGCATGAATTGGACTTTTGCTGAAAAAACTCAAATTATGAGGAAAAATTTAAGACAAGGCAAATAGATAAACATACAAGCACGGTAGTGTGAGGATTTTGAAAATTTGACAACCTTTTTCACAAGTTACCAGGAGTCCTTATTGCCCATTTCTGGAGTCTATGGAGCATGATGGCAGGGTATCAATGACCATAAGTTACAACACTTCATACCTAACCCCCCTCTTCTTTCTTTCTTTTGGTGGGCCTTGGCATCCTCCACAATTTGCCTCCAGCCTTTCTTATTCTTTATTTTCCACCACCACCCATCAACCTTCATTGACTGCAGGTCTTTGGTGACGTCCTCGGTCCATCTTTTTCTAGGTCATCCTTTCCTTCTCTTAATATACTTCTTTTCCCTTAGCATTCTTCTCGGTGTTCTATTTTCTGCCATTCTCTCAACATGTCCCATCCACTGTATTCTCTGGGCTTTTATGAATATGGCAATGTCCTGCCCTCCAATTAGTTGATCGAGCCCTGAGTTAAATCTTATTTTCCTTTACAGGTCTTTATACTTCCCTTAATATTTTTCTCTCAAATACTCTTAGGGCAATTTCATCTGAGATTTTCATGGACCATGTCTCTGAACAATAAGTTACAACCGGTCTTACAAGGATCTTATAAATTTTTAGCCTGGTCCTCCAGGTTGGGCAATATAGAAATAAAAAAACTTGGTTGTATTCCACCGTGTGTATATGGTGAAATACAAACAAGTGTTTTTATTTCTATAATATCTATCTTCCACAAAGTTGACTTGCCGACCATTGATTTTATGAGGGTTGGGCATTGGGCTAACAACCCAACACCGTAAAATAAAGTTAATGTTACAGAACCAAACCCCCCTCATAAAAGCTAAAACAGTCCAAATAATATTTGCGTAGATTTTACACACAACCCTGCTTACACTACACAGATGTGATACTTTACAATGCACGGCCCAAGCAAATTATAATGGTAAAAAAAAATCTTTTTTGTTGTACATTAAGCTATAGGGATAAATTTTAGTCTCCCAGAAAATTCATTTTCATCCCCATTAGCTCCAGCCTTCATTACCTGGTGTGTGAGACAAATTCCAAGGCTTTATTGACAAAATTTGTAAGTTTGAACTTGGAAATTTATCTAAAACCTAATATTGTATCGAAAGTAAAAGTTACACTCAAAGCACTTTGAAATGAGTAAAATAATTTATGTTGTTTTCTCTTCTATACAATGCAGGTAAAAAATGTGGTAGATCACCCTGTGGATTTTTCCCACATTTGTATTGCAGAGGATCATAAGATCAGCATTACAAGGCGACACTATATAAGGGCTAGACTTGTACCCCACGGAGTTAATTATATACTCTATGGTGTCACAAAAAATAAAAATGCAAATTTATATAAAGTCTTGCTAAATTTTATTATATGGAAATATTAGAAATTATATTTCCATTGTTTTTATAAATTAGGCAAAAATTTTCATACACAAAATAATTGACAATCTTGAAAAACTGATCTAATAATGCTACAACTTCTGTTCTTTGGTTTTCAAAAGATGTGGAGACAGCAGGAGGTTAAATAACAAAATGATTATTTCTTTAAAACCAATAAAACATTTTTCACCCTGAAACCTCAATAGTCTTATGAGTGAATTGCATAGTTCATAATGCCATCATGGCAATACAGGAAAAGTTATATCTGAATGTACTATTTACAAGAGTTAAAAATGAATTTCTTGAAGTATGTTATACTGGGTGATTCCCTGGTTGTTCATTGCCATCATCAATTTCATCTTCAAACATTCGCCGGAGGAGATCTTCCACATTTTTTGGACCTATAAAAAAATGACAGTTGCAGACAAGTATAGAAACCCAATATGACCATAGGCTGGACAGGTAATGGAAATATATGTATAGCATTAGTGACAGATTAATAATTAGGAAACATATGGAAAAGGAAATAAGTTTTAAGGTACTCACTCACCAGAGCTAAGATGAAACCTGAGATCAGTGTCAGCACTGAGATCTGGGTAATGACCAAGGGGGAAATGGACAGAAATATCTATCTGCCTGTCCTCATGGTCAGCATCTATTGCATCTTCATCTGTGTCCTCTACTAAGGGAGCTTTATCTCTGGCTGCATCTAATTTCTGTCTAGGTTTGCTGAAATTGAATCAATAATGTATCCAATAAGATGTGTAAAGAAAATATAGACATGCAGAAGGGATTTGGCTTATCATGCAATTTCCCACTAGACTCACAAAATATTTTTTTCATTAAATTTAGACTAATATGTAAAAGCGAATTAATTTATTATGAATTTGGATTTTAAAACCTCCTAAGCATTAATCATGTCCAGTTTGACCCCAAAGTTGTCTAAAAACTCGAGTTTTACTCAAGTATTAGCTAACTATAATTTTGAGTTAAATCCATTATGATAGTATAAAAATATGTAGTTAAATCTTAGACACAATAAAAAAGGATATATATGAAATAGTTGACATTACACCTGTGACTTACTACATACAATGCTGGGTCTCTAGAGATACTTGTAAATAAAATTCTACAACAGATTCCATACATAAATAAACTGAAATAATTCAAAATGTATGCAAAAAGGTTGTAGAAATGTATACTACAACCCTATATCATTTTCTACCAATTTCATCCAAAATTATTGAATGTCACGAAAAATCAATTATACTTTTATCTAGAATAATATTTTGTGCGAATACCATTATTGTTTCAAAGAAATTATGAAAGACATTGACATACCAATCTCTTCTTTAAGTGATGAATTTTGAAATGATGAATGAACACTGTAATATCACTTAAAATATACCAATTGATCTGAATTAATTTAGATTGTGCTGAAAATCATGTGTTACTAGAGAAATTATTGTACTGTGAGATAGGACTTTATAAGGAAAGTCAGATTATTACTGTGGTTGGCAATAATGTCTTTCTGCAGTATTTCAATGCTCTTTTCTGGTCCATTTTTTACTTTCACACATAATGCTTTTGATTCAACTTAATTCTCCAAATTCTTTTGGTTTTTACCTTTCAGGGATGCTAGCCAATGATCTAAATATGTACTCAAACTGTGAAAGCTCTATAGCAGTGGTTCCCAAAGTGGGGGCAGCACTTTGGCCTTGGAGTGAAGGAAACAAGGAAGTAAGAAATTGCATATCATTGCCAAAACTCAATTCAACTCTGTAATCATGACTGATTGGAAACCCTTTCCATGTTGAGCATGCATTCTCAGGAAAATAATTATTTTGTTCGTTGTGTTGTTTCAAGTCTGATCAGGAACACTAATATCAAGCTCTCCTGATCAGAGGGAAAGGTATACAAGGATGGGAATGGTAGGATAGAAGGAATTCGAAGTTGCCTCAAAAAATAACTTTCCAAAAACTCTGTCATCATTTGAATGAGTGAACAATAATGTTCACATAAAATGAAGCTATTGATTAAATGATACGTTCAATCCCTAAGAAATTTTCTTGAGGAATAAATATACTTAATACTGTTATTAATAAGTAGAAGCATGGAAAAATAATAAAATAAATATGGAATTTTGTATTATGACATGTAATTACCTCCCTAGGCCCAGTCCAAGTTCATTGATTTTTGTTTCCAGGATGTTTTCCTGCCATCTTTTGGAGAAATTAAATTCTAAAATAAAGGCTTCAAGCACAAATGCTGTGAATATGCTAGGATGAAAAAAAATGATTAAATAATATTCTGGAAGATATGTAAATTAAAATAATCCTAATCATTCACATGGAAATACAGAGCAATACACTCACTTTAAAACAATGATGACACAGACAATGTGATATAGCATGAAATAGAGGCGGGCCCAGCCCGACGAAACCTTGGCATATCCAGATGCAATAAGTACTTGAGGTTAAGGAAAGATATAAAGAATAGTTCATTGCAGGCACTTAATATTCCCTTTGTCAAATATGCCCTTTGGCTAAATTATCAAGAATTCATTCATGTTTCGATCTATCCTAAGAATTCAATAACTGATGAATGAATGAAAACAAACACACAACATATGATTATCCCATATTAAAAAAGGATACAACCAATTTGATAAACACTTCATAGCTATTGAAGTGGGGAACTTAGAGGATTAATTTTCCTTAAATTTTCAATATTATGACTTTGTAGAAATTAGAAATATGAACTAATAATTCAATGGTTTTTACAGCTTCAGGTATTGTCTAATAAAACCTATAACATTTAACAAAATATATTCTTTGAAGAAAACTAGATGAGACAGCCAGAGAAGTACCAAGTATTTTTGTTTATAGGGTGCTTTGACAGCTATAGTCATTTCACACCTCGTCAAATCATAAAAAAACCCTACTGAACCAAAATAACACCCATGTCCTGGGTGGGACTCAAACCTGCAACCTTTGGGTTAACCAGTGAGCTCCCTACCCCCAGATTAACCTGGCCAGTGATGAGACAGGTGAAGACACGAAAACATATACATAGGTACATAGATGAGCATATAACAAAAGTAATATGTACATGAAAAGATTTAAATCAAACTGAACTAACTCCCATGGGTTTTTTGAGTATGAGATGAACCTAGTATTTTTCTGAAGTGAAAGATCATAGAAAAAACAAGTAGTGGTATAACCTACCATATTATCAAGGTTAATATTGAAACTTGAAACGACTATTAATTATATGCAATGTATGTAACTAGTTTCAGTGAGCACATTGCCAAAATAGAGGTCATATCACTTAAGCTACAAAACTCATTGAGGAGTTTACATTTCTGTAAAATTCCCAGCCAAAAATTTTTAAAGAACACTTATTTCTTTCCATGATATTTGGGAAACCATCTCATTCACATTAACTATTTTACAGGAATGTCAATCAGACCGCAGGAAGGTAGAACACTTTGCAAGAATCATATGCGACAAAGTGGTGGTGGAGATATAGGAATAGATTGATCATCATCTTCTTTTTATGCATGTTTCCCATATTTATGTATGTGTGTGTGTCTGTATGTATATATGGGAGATTTGATTTAATTAATTCTGCATTCTCTTACTAATGTAAATTTGAAGAAATTAGTTTTAGAAAAACAACATTGGTATCAGGGAATGATTCATACTCTCTACCTCAGAGTTATCTGACAAATGGCACTGATACCATACATGCTAACCTAGTTGGTAAGGGAATACCTTAGCATTCTACTTACTAAAATTAGAATAAATGCTAAAGCAGTTAAATATCAAACAAAATAATCAAATATTTTATACAAAGGATATCATGCCACTGATTGACTACAGTGAGCTCAAACATGACAACCATGGCCTGCAAAATATTATTGAAATTCATATTGCAGTAATCTGATCTCCAGAAATCACTGTCTTTCAATTTTAGGTTTTGACAGAATGTTTCATTTACTTTGTGGAATTTACTATCAGATTTCACCAAACCACCAAAGAGTTCCATCCCAACAATTGCAAACATATACTGGAACACCTGCAAAATAATTAAATTATGAAAACATTAAATTTGATTGATTTCCACATAATTGAACATTAATGTAAACTATTACTTCAATCTGGATCCCCGGAAACTATCAGGAGATATTGAAATAAAGTTTAGATTCAAACTGCATTAAGTGAATACATTCGGCTTAAGTGTTTAGGTGATCATAAATTCATTCAACTGAACTGATAATGTAGCACAAGTAATAAAAAAGACTGACTTTTGCATATGAGTTAATATGCATATTTCCTGCCTTATTACATATATCATCCTCATATGCTATGCCAATTCAGATACACTTACCATTAAAACACATCCATAGGTAACAATTGATGGTCCCAAGTGCATTATGGTTCTGATAATCACTCGAAACCGAGAAATTCCTCCTATTATTTTCACCAATCTTAGTACTCTCAGGACCATAAGAAACTCCAAATGGCTTCGGCTACTCATCTCTGTAAGCAAATAAATATACTACTAAGTCAATACAGCTTAGGAATATGCTCCACCAAGGCATGGTACTTAATACTACAATGAAATTGGGTATCAAAGAAGAAACTGTGCATCCTAGTAAATATTGGTTGTGGCAATATTGTCATATGAAACATTTTACAAGTATCAGTTTTTCAAAACGTTACCTATTTATACATAAAAACTTTTATTTAAAGTATGTACAGATTTCCTATTAATTGCACAATTAATTTCTGTCATAAAAATACATTTAAAAAATATTTTAATGAAATAAATGCATTATCCAGGGTAAGGAGATATTAAAAAAAACTAAATCAATATGTTGAATGATAAGTTAAATATTATTAAGTTAAGTTATATATTTATGTAATTTGCATGTATATTAAAAATGGTATCTCTCAGTTTTTGACTAATGACAGATACCACAGCCAC